>CAICTM010002740.1:0-11945 GCA_903772945.1 Seminavis robusta | reverse complement strand
ACTTCTTATGACCAAGCAGGCTTGTTATCTATGTTGCCCCATGAGGTGAGTTGACGAACCAACTGCGTGAACGTTTTTACCCCAGATCCCAACCCCAGGAATGGCCTTGAAGTGGTTCAATGAAACCTTTAAACCGGGCTACATGCAATACGTGTACGACCCGGCAAAGAAGGGTGAACCCTACCTAGTTCTCCACGAACAGGACAAGTGGTACAAGGTCCATGACACCTGGAGTGAGCTGCTCACCCACTCCGACATCATGACTTACCTTGTGACGGATTCTTGGATCGATCAAGGCGAATACCGAACTGTATCCGAATTCCTCAAGGACGACAAGGGCCATGTGTACTCTATTTGGCCTCATGGTCAACTCCCGGCTTCACGTCTAACGTCCGTTGATTTCACCGAAACAACCTTGGGTGCATCGGACTTCGGTCGCATGCGGGCCATCACTGGTTCCCGTCGCAACATTATTACAAGCCACTACGCACGCACACCCCATCCCCCGCCCCCACCTCTACTCCACCAGTTCGCCTTCAAGCTGCCACACTGGCCCTTCCCAATGGTTTTGAACTACCCCCCGGCATTAACTTTGAGGCCTTCTTGGGAAATCTTCTGGAAAAGCACCAACAGGAGACAGGGTGGTAGTCTCCTACAGTAGCTTCCCTTATAAATCCCCCGTGCCCCCACTTTCAAATCCTCAATAATGGACCTCCCAATATTATTAGCAAACCATTCCCAGTTCCAATGCAAACAAATACGTCATCTCCCGTCCAACCTGTTCCACGAACCACGTCGGCCAAAGTATCACCTGCGATTAGTCAGAATGATGACACACCACAAGGAATGAAGAAAGCTGCCGAAATTGATCACGATCCTATTACCGAATACCCTAGTTCCGACGAAGAGCGGGAAACAGAGGAAAAAGAAGACACCAAGCTCCCAGCGGAAGCGAGCCAACCCTCCACTTAACACACGTTGACTTCAAATTGCAAAACCTAAACCCTAAATATAAGCCACATGATTCATTCGATTCTATTCACCATTATCCTGTATTAGTAGACAAGTTAAACTAGTACTGGAAACGGAGACGACCCAGGGGGCATATGAATCAAAATATAGTTCAAGCATCTTGAGCCGTTGCGGTATCCAAAGACAATACAAGAACAAACCCCAGCAACAATATCCATCTCACCTATGATAAAGGGGATGTGCATCTGCTATTAATAATGCTGAGCTATGAATGGTGTGTTACTTGAATGAGCCTATCCTTCGGGATGTCGAGCTACCAAAAGAAGCTGATGAATAGATGCAGCTATGCATAGGCTGAGTGGCAACTTTCTTTCTAGACACTTGGTGTAGGCTGGTAGCTCCTGATGGTGAGAATCAGGATCTATCCAGCAAGGAAATTTCCTCTGATTATTATTGTAAGACAGGTCTTGCTACACAGACTTTTCTATTCACAGTCATGAAGGAGCTGCAGTAGCTTACATAGCACAATCATACACCAACATGTTGTGTCTCCTGCATCACCCCAACACGCAAATGCCGTATCATGCACATGTTGGTGTGTCTCCTGCGTCACCCCAACACGCAAATGCCGTATCATGCACATTTAACTGCATCAACTTATTATTGAATCAGTCATCATCTAGCACAATGGCTTGGCTACTTGTGGAACCCATCTTTGGTTCATGCGGAGGCCCCACAAGACTATAGTAGTAATCGAGGCAGGAAGACAGGTGATCACTGGATATCAACCCCTCATCCCAGAGAGTCACCAGATGCCATTGCAATTGTTCATCAATCCCCCTGTCTCGAATCGTTTTGGCGTGGCTCTTTATAAAGTTGACACAATGTTGAGGAATCTTCTTGTTAGCAATTTTGGTATCTGATTTGATATAGTTGTTCCACAGAATCAGTAGTTGCTTTTCTCCTTCTGACAGATCTGTAAAGTCGTTGATCTCCTGTCGTATGGAGCGGTATGGTACGTATGCACATGGAGTAAGTGAATTGGTTAGCCTACAAACTGTCGGCAGGTTCCGGTCGTTGCGATCTCCATCCAAGGCAGCTTTTTGCTTACCGATTCTGCCACCGCGCGATCCCATGATTGTTCCTCGTCATCGCTATCACTGCTGTGTTCCCACTCCTTGTCCTTGATCTTGAGAAAGTTGTGCGAATGGTAATAATGTCTGATGGGTACAAAGGGACCATCGTCAGGGGACTCCTTTGGTCTCCCCTTTGCTTTTCCCGCTTTCCTCTTGGACATGGTCGATTCATTCGGTGGGAAACAAGAAACGATGCAGCGTGGTGGTTTTGACGCTTGCTTGACGCAAGCAAGATTTTGACTTCTCGGGTCGGAGAGGGAGTCATTTTCCCGCACGGGGTGTAAGAAATATGAGTCACTTTCGTCACTGGAAACAGCAGATGCCGGAGCGAATGACGAAGATCGCGACCATGGTGCCAATGAGTTTTCGAAACTTCGTTACGGTATAGTGGAGAATCCTCGAACCGGTTATTGATTGGATGGTGAATTGTACTAGTTGTGTTGCTTTGCTAGCTAGTACGTAGAGAGAGAGAGAGAGAGAAGGCATGAAACGCCGACAGAATGCCATGGTTGTCCGTGCAAGCAGCTTCGCCGTTGGAGAGCAAAGCGACGATGGGGGAGTGTCTTTTCCAAATCCTGTCGGTGGAGCCATGAATAATATGAACAACGAAACCGATGTCCTCAGCATCCCATCGACAGAACCCAATGATCGCTGGAACTACGCTCTGCTGATCGTTCTATATACCCTGCAAGGTATTCCCATGGGATTGAGTGCCTCTATTCCCTTTCTCATCCAGCAAAAGTTAAAGACAATGGCTGCCATGGCAGCTTCGGCTGCAGGTGAGGCTGGGACGGCGGAAGCGGGAGCTGCAGCAGCTCATGCCGCAAAACTCTCTTATAACGCCAATGCCATTTTTGCACTCTGCAGTTGGCCTTTTTCACTCAAAATGCTATGGGCACCCATTGTGGATTCCCTTTATTTCAAGAGCTTTGGGAGACGAAAAACGTGGCTCGTGCCGGTGCAGTTCTTGTCAGGATTGGTCATGGTCTTGGGGGCCGATTTTGTGGAGCAACAACTGGGTCTAGAAAGTCTATCGTCAGCGGATGACACTGCAGAGCGTCGTGGTTGGAAAGCCCGCAGAAGAATGTCAGCTGCTACAGGATCACAAACCGAGGAAGGGACCATGAATGTCAGCGGTGTCACGGCATTCTTTTTCCTCCTCTACTTCCTCATGGCTACCCAAGATATTGCCGTCGATGGCTGGGCATTGACCATGCTGTCCAAAAAGAATAGGGGGCGTGGCCCCGTATGCAACTCCATCGGACAAAACATTGGATACTTTTTGAGTTTTGTCGGCTTCTTGGCACTTAATGATGCCGAAGCGAGTGAAAATATATGGCGTCCTCTCTTGGGGCTTGCAAGCCAACCTGATACCGGATTGGTGAGCCTAGGTGCATTCGTACGCTTCATGGGGTTCTTTATGCTCACGACGACGCTGCTGGTGGCGTTGTTCAAACACGAGACGGAAGAAAGCAGCAACAATGAACCCGAGTCGGGAATACCCAAATCCAAAGAAGCCTTGCTCGCTTCCGACAAACTCGGAAAAGACGACGATGACGACGATGCTGAGTTGGATGCAGCACAGATCGGGTTAAAGGAGACATATCACAGGCTTTGGGCAGTCTGTCAGCTGCCATCTGTGAGGCTCTTGTTCCTCATTCTCCTGACATATCGTCTGCCCACGGCACTCAGCGACAACGTAAAGTTTCTCAAGGCGGTCGAGTATGGTTTGAGCAAGTCAACAACTGCCTTATTGTCACCTACTGTGATCCTTCCCTTGGGCATTTTGGTTCCTTTGGTGGCAAATCGAATCTGGCACGGACATCCACTGAATCAGTTCATGACCGGGTACTTATTTCGAGTCATTGTAGTCCCAATCATGGACTTGGCCATGCTTGGAGTTGTGAAACGAGGAAAGTCTCATACAATGTACGAACGTCTGAGCTTCTGGCTTGCAGTGGTGTCTTCCACAGCGGGTCAGGCCATTGCCAGCAGTCTGCAATTCAATGCTCAAATGACATTCTTCGCAAGCCGAGCCGATCCAGCAATTGGAGGGTCGTACATGACTCTCCTGAACACGGCAGCCAACTTGGGAGGAACTTGGCCTTCTTCCTTTGTCATGTGGCTTGTTGGAGTCTTGACCGAAGAGGAGCATTGTCACTTTGACAAGAAAACTAAGAGCAACATTTGTGTTGGCAGAAACAGAGATCCTTACGTTGGGATGCAAGTTGGCTCCACTCTGCTTGGCCTCCTTTGGATTTTCTTCTTTCAACAACGTGTCTATGGCCTTGCCAAGCTCCCAGATGACGCTTGGAGAACGCACCTGCTGGATGATGACAGTCAAAGTGGAGAAGATGTTGAATCGCCCAGACAAGACGGGCTACGGAAGCGTTTTGCGAAGCACGAGTAGCGACCGAGAGGTGCATGGAGTGACAGTCAGAATGCAAGGAAACTGATTGTTAATAGCAAGTCCCTCTGTTCCTACCGCTCATACAGTCGGGGGCAAATACTGTTGACAATATTGTGCAGCAATTTTTGAATTTTCGTGAATGTGTAGGTGGGTCCAGCATTACCGGCACGGCCCTGCACAGCTAAAAGCAAGAGGCTAATGAAGTGCATTGTAGCTAGTGAGCCTTGGATGGCCCAACGCAGCTCCCTAGCCCTGAATACAAGCTAAGTTAATACTTGCCAAATCGGACGTCTCCAGCAACATGCGCTAGTCCTTTCAGTGCGCAGTTGAAGCAAGGCAAGAAGCCAGGTCCTGTGGGCTACTAGCTACCTGTAGCTACCGTCAGAGATTGCGCATCAGTTCATTTTGCTGATTCCGGCCGTCTGACCGTCAACCGGAATCTAGCCTCCACTCAATTACAGATATCCAGAGACAACAAAGTAGCTTTTCCTCATAATCATATAACATCATTCGTATTACATCTCGCTAGCTTTAGTCTCTTCAACAGATGTTATAAGATCCTTCTATACAACCACTACCGCTACCACTGCCACCGATCCGCTACACCGATCGAGGCACCGCTACCGCTACCACCGATCGTTCGACGAACGCACCTCTATCGATCGCTCGACGAAAGCACTTCTATCCTCGAATCCTCGAACAAAACGACGCACCTCTACCGATCCGCTATACCGATCGAAAGCACCTCTACCCTCGAATCCTCGAACGAAATGACGCACCTCTATCGATCGCTCAACGAACGCACCTCTATCCTCGAATCCTCGAACGAAACGACGCACCTCCATCGCTCGACGAACGCCCCGCTACCGATACTATCCAGCCAACACCAACACAACAATACAGCCAACACCAACACAACAAACACCAACACCAACCTACAATACCACTACCCACATATACACCACATAGACACACAGGCCTTAAACGTCCGACAAAGGGAACTAAATATACCCGTGTCGCCCAACTTCAAATCCAATTCTACCCTCTCCTACCATGACCAACACTACACCAACTGAGGCAATGCCACACCCTATCCTCACACCAATCATTGGCAAACCTGACCAAAGGAAGCTATCCCTCCTCATCTCTCAGGTTCTCGCAAACACCAGAGCTATCTCCAGTGAGGAAGGTGATGGCAGATTAGGCCACACCTACATCATTCTTGGCCAGGTAGCCTAAACTGTAGCATCCTAAGGCAACGTTGCATTCGTCGTCCCGATCAAACCAGTCAAACCCGTACATGCTGCCAATGCCACCCAAGCCCTCATGTACCGCCACGACCAAACCTACAAAAATGCACTGGACGCATGGAAATTATACCACAAAACAGAGGCCCAGATCCTCCAGCAGATCTTGGACGCCATTAACGATACTTACACAAAGGCCCTCAAAGATCGCATGTGGGGATATGGCAACACCAGCCCATTTGACATCATCACCCACCTGGTGACCACATACGGTAAAATCACAGAGAATGATCTCCTTGCCAATGGTGAACTCCTCACCCAGCATTGGACTCCACCCACAGATATTGAGGAACTCTTCGATAATATCGACACCTGCATCGCTTTCTCAGTAGAAGGCGGCGATGTCATTAGCGACCGCAACGCTGTCAATGTGGGAGTAGCTAGCCACTCTACACGCCACAGGCCTTTTCATTCATCCCATCCGAGAATGGAACAAGCGTGCACCAGGAGAACGCACCCTAGCCCACTTCAAAGAATTCTTTCGTGATGCCGAAGATGTCCGCCAAACCGAAACCACTGTCAGCGCCGCAGGCTACCACCAACGAGCCAACGCAACTATCACGGACACTCACACAGTTACCACCGGGACTTCCACTCTCACCCATCCACAGCTGATCGACATAGCCACGATCACCGGGATTGTTCAAGAGTCCCTTCGAGAGTCCCATGCAGCCAATGCAACCACAACCACCACAACCACCACAACCGATCGCCCCAACCGACGCTCCTCTACCCGAGCCAACACCTTGATCGTTGGTCTCACGGCAGCCGAACTTGATGCTATGGGATGGTGCTGGACTCACGGTTACTGCTTTAACCCAGCCCACAACAGCGATACTTGCAACTTCCCAAAGGAGAGCCATAACCTACAGGCCACCGCTCAAAACAAAATGGGAGGAAGCAACGAAAGATACCAGCCCCGCCGCGGAAACTGATTCAGCGGGAAGCGTAACACCACCAGTCAATCTAATCAAATAATTAGAAACATGTTAAACAAAAACCATAACGACTCATTAGGTCCTCCCCCACCACCAATAATAAACACCAATTACGGTCCCTTAAATAGTGCAGCCACGTCTCATTTTCTAATGTGGAATGCTAGTTGTCACAACCAATGCACCACTACTAATCCAATCACAGTTGTAGTAGCACAGGGAGCCACCATGACATCCACTCATGAAGGAGATATCACCATACCACACCTACCACCTGCAGCATGTAGAGCTCACATATTCAAAGAACTCAAACATGGCTCAGGATCTCTCATCTCGCTAGTAGGACAGCTCTGTGATAGTGGATGCACAGCCACCTTCACCAACACCACGGTCAAGGTCCATTACAACACACAATGCATTATCACGGGCTACCAAACACCCCAGACTGGCCTATGGCACATCCCCATGATAAACAGCCCACCTGGTTTCCCACCGACAGATCTAATTCAACAAGCTGCCTCGGTCACCATCAAACCGACCCACTACTTCGCCAACGCAGCACACTTTGATCCCACCAAAGCCCAACAAGTAGCCTTCAGTCACGCTACTATGGGCCACCCAGCACTCTCAACGCTCCAAACAGCAGTCAACAAACACTAGCTATGTCACCGGTTTCCCAGGCCTCAACACAAAAACCCTCCGCAAATACCCACCCCAATCCAAGGCAACTACGAAAGGACACATGGACCAACTACGCCAGGGAACCAAGACCACAAAACCAAAACTGCCACAACAAGCTGGGCATTGACCATGCTGTCCAAAAAGAATAGGGGGCGTGACCCCGTATGCAACTCCATCGGACAAAACATTGAATACTTTTTAAGAGTTTTGTCGGCTTCTTGGCACTTAATGATGCCGAAGCGAGTGAAAATATATGGCGTCCTCTCTTGGGGCTTGCAAGCCAACCTGATACGGGATTGCTGAGCCTAGGTGCATTCGTACGCTTCATGAGGTTCTTTATGCTCATGACGACGCTGCTGGTGGCATTGTTCAAACACGAGACGGAAGAAAGCAGCAACAATGAACCCGAGTGGGGAATACCCAAATCCAAAGAAGCCTTGCTCGCTTCTGACAAACTCGGAAAAGACGACGATGACGACGATGCTGAGTTGGATGCAGCACAGATCGGGTTAAAGGAGACATATCACAGGCTTTGGGCAGTCTGTCAGCTGCCATCTTTGAGGCTCTTGTTCCTCATTCTCCTGACATATCGTCTGCCCACGGCACTCAGCGACAACGTAAAGTTTCTCAAGGCGGTCGAGTATGGTTTGAGCAAGTCAACAACTGCCTTATTGTCACCTACTGTGATCCTTCCCTTGGGCATTTTGGTTCCTTTGGTGGCAAATCGAATCTGGCACGGACATCCACTGAATCAGTTCATGACCGGGTACTTATTTCGAGTCATTGTAGTCCCGTGTCGAGCAGCAGCACGCCTGGGGAACGCCCCGTCCGAGTTTCCACGCCCCGCAGCATGGAAACTTGAACCCTGATGGGTTCTCGCAACTATGACCCTAATCATAGTTGTCGAGAGGACCATCTCACAATTTGCAGAATTAATTCCCACGCTCCTCACCTACAACTCAAGTACATCTCTACATCTCGCAGGTCATCACCTGCGTTCCGGAATTGGATACCCCACATGATGATGCACCACATCAGCTCCTCAATGCCTCTCGAACAGGATTACCCTTAAGGCAATGACGCCCGTCCAAGACCACATTTGGCAAGATCGACAGCGGCAACCATGAATCACTAAAGCTAGCGACCTAGCGAAGATCAGCCATTGAACTGTCGATCACAAGAAGGTTGTCTCTCTCTCAGCTCACAATTCTTCATTCAGCTGATGCTGAAAGCAAGAACCTAGATTAGATTAATCTCTTGCGCCGGCATCAGGTTTTGTATCTTTTCGACCCTCACCATGGCCAGCTCTAATTTTTCGGATCTCGTCTCTCGTGCAGCGGCATGGGAAGTACATGCTCCTAACTACGCTGATGTCCTCACTGCTGTGGGTGGCGCCTCGAACGCAAATCGTGATGTTGCCTCTTGCGCCATGAGCCAATTTTGCCTTCGTTCACCGGTTACCTTTGGCTTCGTCCTCCAAAATGATGAAACGAATATCTACATTGGACACTCACTCTACGCTTACCCCGTGAATCCGAGCCAAGCCACTCCTTATGACAATCTCTACGCTATCGTGGTAGGAGTGGGGAACGACTTGGAAGCGCAATCACGGTGGTCCTCCCCATGCCTGCCTTTGAGCACACGGCAGACATCACCTGCCACACATGACAATTATTGATGGAGGAACCATGTTTGCTGCCGTCCTGCTCCTGTCACTCTACGTGGTCCCCACGGCGGGCGGTGGTGTGGTTCCCACACGATGTCTTCCGCGTCCGTCGCATGATGCCTCTTCCGTCCTATCTTTCTGAAGCTGTCTCGCGGCCCGTCCTGAGGGGCAGTACAGTCTTCCCCAGTTCCACGCGGAAGTTCTCACCCCTGAGATGACCCACGCTGATCCTGCGCGACAAGCTGCCATCGCCCCTTTGGTCCAATGGTTCCGCGCCTGTTGCACGTTGGTCTGCAGGGAGGTCAACGTTTCCACTAGCAATGCGCTGCTAACGGGCCGCGCCGCATTAGCGCTAACGCGCTCCAACGCAAGCTCCAACGGGTGCTCTCCCCCTACCTGGCTGCGCTTGGCGCGGTAGGAGCCGGGCCTGACCAAGCAACCTTCAACGCGGGAATCACGACCTACGTGATACACTGGAGCCACCGTTGAACAAAAACTCCAGTATGACCGTAGGAGAAAGAAGCAACAAACTTCACGTCAAATTTGGGTGCAACCTCGGCCACTCGCGTCCACAACCTCTGCAACGTGGCCAGATGAGCGAACCTTTCCGTCATTCACGTCTGCACGCGAAGTCCCCTAAGGGAATGAACACGGTATCTTGCAAGCTCAACTATGACGAACGCACTCGGCATTGGCGCTACCCAATAACCTCGCCAACAAACCCCTGGTCACTGGACACATTCTGGATCGTGTCTTCCACAAGTACTTCGTGAACGGTCAAGTGGACCACCTGGGCGTGAGGCTCTCCCCCTTTCGAGTGATTGTGCCAAGGCCATTCGGCAGCAAGGCAGTCCAGGAGCTGCCCTCGAGGGAGTAAGTTGAGAAGGGAGCCTCCTCACCTTGGAAGATGCCATCGCCATCACTTCCACCAGACGTCAAGTATTCCCACCGATGCTTCGCAGTGCTGAGAGAAACTCTACGTGCTTCTCCATCATGATAGACGTCTTCATGGAGGAAACCATCCAGTCACGCTCCGTGCGTGATGTGGCCTCTCTCGCTGGGATCCTACCTCCACTCCATCCATGGCCTACACCTGCAACCGAAGTGTGGCGGTGGACTTGTGCGGTCTGCATCCTTTTCGAGGTCCAACAAGATTACTTCTTGTTGGTCACGAAGCTATCCTAAATCCGGGCGCTGCTGACCCCAACTTTGGAGCACTCACAGACCTCGTTCAGTCCTCCCTGCCTCATCTCTCGCGAGCTCCCTGCTCACTGGTACGTGTTCTTCAAGCCCGCGTCCGACCGCCTAGCAAGAAGCCTGCCGGAGCAAACCAACAGTGACGGAGCACACCCAGGTCACAACAACCCAACAGTCCAACACAGGCGATGAGGACTTTGAAGCGCTTCCAGGATCTGGTCTCTCCATCACTGAGATCGACCAGATCACCACGTACATATTCCCACCACACGGTGGTTCAAGAGTATGTATGGCCTGGCCTAAATGGCAGCTGCACCTCCGGATCTCAAGCGCCGCTGCCACCACAAGCGCTACTCAGGGGCTACGGTTTTGCAGAAGCTCCACACTCTCTCACGGACTGTGGAGTTGCTAGTTGTGACCCGCACCCTGAGTTTTCCACGCCTGTGACTCTCCACCCGTATTGGAGCTCCCGCTCTATCTCGGTGGCGTCCATGCCTCGCGAGCAGTTTGGTCTCCGCCCTTTGATCGCGATGTCTCTCCTGTGAAACCTCCAAGGACTACACAGGAGCAACTCCTGCTCGCAAAACACACTTCACACGAGAATTCTACCACTTCAATTCACGCCCCTCACACGCAGCCTCGCTGTCAATGTTCTTCATCATCAAAGAGGTCGGCTGGCCTACTGCCCGGATCACCTAAGAAACGCCGACCGCCTTCATCCACTACATCAAACACCACTAAAACTACTAGCCCTGCCGTTGACACCAGATCGATCCGAAATGACAGACTAGGTACGTTAGTCCAAAACCTTTGCTCAGCCTACTCGAAGGCAGAGACGTGGGAATCCTTTGTCACCGACTTCAGAGGGCGCTCCTACCTTGCTCCGAACTTGGAGGATGTCGACCATCCTGCCATCCCCTTGCTCTGTCACTGGAGAGACCATGGGGTCCCCATACAAAGCGAATCACCTCCCTGGACAACGGAACAGAAGGAGGAATGCATCCGCCGCGGCTGCCACAAATCTGCTACCGAGCATTCCGACTTCCTCCGTGAGGAATTTTCGAGTTCATCGAGAACAAGTTCTGGGCTGTCCTTCCCTTCGACCTCGTCAAGGACGAACCCTCCCTCCTTCTATCTGCCGCCGCAGTCAAGGTGGAAAGAGACCGCAAACCCCGACTCATCAGCGACCACACATGGAACTGGGGTTGGCCCTCCGTCAACGAAACCACATCACATCACGCGCCGCCCGAGCCATGGCAATTTGGAATGCCTGCCGCGGCATCCCGTTATGATGTTGGTCCACGCGACCCCAAGTTTGGGACCCGTCAGACTCTGCAAGGCATGACATCAAGGGAACGGTGGGCTTTTTTTTTTCTTTTCCGGCATGTTCCTGAACCCTTCTGACTGCATCCGACTCGCGCTGGTGCTGCCTCGCTATGAAGGTGAGCCTCAACTGGTGGCCGTCCCAATGTCATGTACTATGGGATGGGTCGAGTCGCCGCCCACTTTCAGTGGCATGTCAGAGACCACCTGCGACTGAGCAAACGAACGCTTCCTGAAGTCCCCCAGAGCCTGTCCTCCACACAGACTTGAGCATCATGCCAAGGCAATGGATGACCTGGACCCGTCTACCACTCCTAG
>CAICTM010002739.1:0-11950 GCA_903772945.1 Seminavis robusta | reverse complement strand
CCTAGTATTGTTTTGACGGGATACAGTCAAAGAATGTACATGCACATGAAGTCGCCTTGCGTTCTTCACATTTTAAAGTTGGCTCCTAATTTTCGGGGTCGCCTGTGATTTGATTTGACGCTTGATTTTTTTTCAATGACTGACATTGAATAACGTACGAGGTGCAATGCGAATCTCAGAAAGGTAGTTGTATTAATAAAAGTTTTTATATACAGATTATTTTACCCTATATCCCTACCATTTATACTTATAACAAGAACCCGTCTTCTCGCGGGAACATTTCATCGTATTGATCTTCTCTTAGGACAGAAAGCCCAATGGTATCCTTAAATCTTGCAAGCATGTCTCTCATTCGTTGTGGCATGTCAAAGTTCTTTGGATCCCAATCCAGCGTCTTCAATAAGAACAAACCACTCTTGGTTCGCACCCTTGATAAAACCACGTAAGACCAGTTTTTACAGTATCGCCTTGAATGTACCAATAACCACACTGCAGTTTATCCCTGTAATTTGTGTCAAGTTGTCGCAGAATTGCTTATAATCGGTAACTGCTTACCCTTCATCTTGGTGTTTACAACTTCTCCGTCATAAAACCATCTGGTGTTGAAAGTGTAGTCTTGCTTCGTTACATAAAAAGTACGAGGCATAATAGTCTCCATTTCACGTTCCACAAGGAATAGTATTTGACTGACCTGAAAAAAAGCCGAATCTTGCAGCCTTGTGATTGAATAACCAGGGGGTGCAACCATGCCCTCACAATTCACAATTTCTCACTAAAAAGCCGAAGATCATGGCGTCTCCATCGGAACTTGCGTGTTCCTGTCAAACATACAGGACATCCCCGTAATAACTCAAAGCAGATCAACTACGTTTTCGTGAGATCCGAACCGGGTTTTAACGATTCTTCTCCACATGTTGAAAAGAATGGCTTTAAAACCGAATTGCTCTAACAGGAACCAGTGTCCATGCTTGATTGGCCATTTGAAGAGCGTCCATGAAAATGAGTACTTGGGGCCATCCATCAGCGAGACACAGAGCTCTCGAGTGTACAATCATCGTGGGCAGCCCTGGGATTTAGAGGAAGCTGGAACAGGCTTAAGGCATGGAGTCCGATATGGTTTGGAAGGGACACCAATCAAGGACGAGTTTTTCTCTCGTAAAAACTCCCATTGATTTTGAAGGCCAGAAGATTCTTTCGTGGCAGAAGATACCTGAGTTCCATCGGAGCAATCCTCGAGATCTCTCGATCCAGATATACATGTAGCGATCGGAGACGCATTGGGAAGACTACCGTAAATTTTCTCTGTAGCGGTGATAACAGTCGGTGGATGCCAACCACGCAGGCCTAGCGTTGGCAAAGAGTTCTGCGGTTTGATTGATCTTCCATTTAACGACCGAACTATTGTTGTCACTGCTATGACGGGGGTTGCTGCTACAAAACTACATGGGGAAACAACAAAACTCTTTTCCCATGATTCGGCCGGGACCTCTTTTTCACACGGAAATCTTAAAACCAGCGGTTTCATTCAGCCCCATCAGGGGAATCGGGTCCTTTGGCCCTCTTGTGTGTGGATTGAACAGAACTCGGAAAAGTGTGGCGAAGAACTTGGTAGGAGAATGGAGTGACGCACGAATGCTTATCATCGACGAAAATTCATTCGCGGGGGAACTTAACTTAGTGAAGATATTCCACTACACCAAGACTTTGATGCAAGACGAATACTAACCATTTGGGGGACTTACCTTGGTGTTCGCGGGGGACTACTCCCAACTTGAACCAGTGGTACGCCCCCCAATTTACAATCTTCAGCACAACATTCCTGAATTTCATGACTCTCTGAATTCATTTATTGAGTTAGATGGAATGCACCGCTTCATAGACGATCCTGAATGGGGGCAACGCTGTTTAAGATTCCGTGAAGGGCGCCAAACAGAAGAAGATATTGAGCCCATCAATGACGCCTGCATGGTTGGCCCAAACCCATGTTCCACCAGATAACATTCAAGTTGCTACTATCTGAATCGAGATCGAGATGCCATTAACTAAGCTATCTTCGAAGAATTTTGGGGGAAGAACAAACCTGCTGACGATTCCGTGCTGATGGATGGAGTACTCATTTTCATGGAAGATCTTCAAATGTCCAATCAAGCAGTGACACTTGTTCCTGTTAATAGCAATTCGGTTTTAAAGAACTTCTTTTCAACATGTTGAGAATACTCGTTAAAACCCGGGTTGGACTCACGAAAACGTGGTGATCCTGCTTTGAAGTTATATAGGGGGTGCCTGTAATGTTTATCAGAGAACACGAATTGTTCCTGAATGGAGAAGCCAATGGTCTCGGCTTTTTGTGAGAAAGTGTGAATGTGAGGCGATGTTGCACCCCCATGGTTATTCACTCGACAACGGCTGTAAGTATTCGTGGCTTTTTTCTCAGGTCAAGTCAAATCTATCCTTGTGGAACATGAAATGGAGACTATTATGACCACGTACTTTTTTTGTAACGGAGCAAGACTACATCTTTCAGCACCAGATAGTGTTATATGACGGAGAAGTTGTACAAACCTAGATGAAGGGTAAGCAGTGCCGATTATCAGCAATTCTCGACAACTGGACACAATACAGGGATATACTGCAGTGTGGTTATTGGTACATTCATAGGCGATACTTTAAAAACTGGGCTTTTACGTGGGGTGTAATCACAGGGTCGAACCCATGATGGTTTGTTCTTATTGAGAAGACTGGATTTGGGATCCAAAAGAACTTTGCCATGCCACAACGTAATGAGAGACATGCTTGCATGATTAAGGATACTATTGGGCATTACTGTCCTAGGAGAAGAATCAAAACGATGAAATGTTCAGCAGAAGACGGATTCTTGTTATAAGTAAAAACGGTAGGGATATAGGATAAATTTAATCTGTATATAAAAACATTTTATTACTACAACTACCTTTCTGAGATTCGCATTGCACCTCGTACTATCATTCAAATGTCAGATTGAATAAAAGATCAAGGCGTCCAATCAATCAAGGCGACCACCGTGAAAAATTAGGAAAACTTTTAAAATGTGAAGAACCGCGATTTCATGGTGCATGTACATGGTTGACTGTATCCGAATACAATACTAGTGGAATACGTAGACTTCTACGGGCCTTCTAAGTAATGCCGCGGTGGTATAATTCAAACTCTGCCCCCATCGGTACATTACCCCTAAAGCAAATGTCTCCAGGAGACGAAATCTTTGGCTTCGGCGATGCGTTGGTTTAGCCATGGTTGTGAGTGGTGGTGATACTTAGCAAAATAGCAAATTGACAAGTGGAGAGAGTGGACGGCTCCATTCTGCGCCTTCTGTCAATGCAAATGCAGCCATTGTAATACCGGTACCTGTACCGGGAGGTACCAGCTTCGAGAAAGATTTGAACAAGCGATCAATTGTTCTCAAAGAGGGCGTTGTGCTTGTTGCCTGCGGTTACCGCATTTTGTCTATAAGCTGTGTCTGATCATGATTTAAATGTATGCCCTTAGAAAAAGTGCTTATGTCTCACAATACTCACTTTGTCCACCAATGTCTCACAATGTTTACTAATGTATCTACTCACAATGGTACTCTGTGTCTACTTATCATTTTGTCTATTAATGTCTACCAATGTCCCACATTACTTTGTCTCACTAATGTCTACCTAATGTATCACTTTGTATACCAATGTATCACAATGTATCACTTTAAAGCATGTCCAATTCCTAAACTAATAGTCTGAATACCTAAAATGATTTCCTGTCTCAAATGTATCTTGTCCTTACTAATTCTGTAGACATCCATAATCAATGGATCATTACGCCAAGAGCAAACAGACAGATATTGCGGAGAATAACCCCTGCGCTCGAACTTTGAACTGTCCGAATTACTGGTCCTGGTACTCGGGACGCGAGTCCGGTACGGTCGGTAAGGTAGCGCTGGATCAGCCAACGGAAGATCCAACAAGGTGAAAACAGAAATTATATTATTCCTTTCGACAAAAAAAAGTAAAGATCAGTTCATTTTGGACGATTTGACCAAAATCGGAAACAATCACTGTGGGAAAAGAATTGATACAATGAGTGGGTCCTGTGCAGCTGAAGGGTGATAAAGTACTCCTGGCAATTCCAAATGTGACCTTTTAAAACACTAACAGTAGGCTGTGCGACTTCTAATTGATGCGGCTGGCATGATTCTGGGCCGTCATTGAGTAGAACGTAAAGTTTGCATTGCATCTATTAAAAGTTTCAATCTTGTTTGCTTTTTGGTTCCTGGGCAGTGAAGGCATTCCAAAAGTTCCTCAGCAACACTGCTTCGTCTCCAGGGTCGTGTGCTTCAACTCCAGCAGCTGCCTCAGTTTCCAAAGCGGATGAGGCTTCTTCCATGGGTGCATCTTTTGCAGCTTCTTCAAAGTCCCAATGACCATCAAGTAAGTAAGGTAACAACATCCAGGACGATGCGGCAATAAGTAAAATGTGAGGAACAGTCTCCTAAATTTTAATAATCTCCAAAACGGTCTCCTAATTCGAGTTTTGATCTCCTATTCAACCTCCTATTTTGACCTAGACTACAAACCACAAACATGTAACAAATCTCCTAATTTTGACTTTGGTCCCAAAAATGGTCTCCTAAATTTTGATAATCTCCAAAATGGTCTCCTAATTTGAAATTTTGATCTCCTAATTTTTGATAATCTCCAAAACGTTCTCCAACCACAATTCCTCTGGGGATTGATTGCTGCATCGTCCTGGCAATGCAGTGATCATGTCATCTGTTTCTCTTTGGATACCTGCTCCAGGTGTTCTTCCAGTGTAATAAGATAATCTGCTGCTTTGGTCTTGATTGCCTGTTGATCTCTGTAGAAAACTGTCCCAAAGAAACCTCTCATGGTGGTTGTTTCTTTCTTCCACAGATGGGGCATTTTGGGTCAAACCTTGGCTTAGATGTACTAAGGAAACCTTACACAGAAGGAAGTGCGAGGACTGCAGATAAGGCAGGCAGAAGAGAACTTCATTTGTTGGCGGCCCAGATGCTGTGTGGTTGACTTGTTGGTTTGTTGTTGTCTTTGGTGTGGTGGTGGTGTGGTGGTGGTTTGCTTGATTGTTTTGAGTTGTTGTCTATGTTGGATTGTGAGCCTTTGTAGTGGAGGAGCGAACTCAGATGCTATGGCTTGTACATTTCTAAAGTTCCAGAAACGTATGCAAGGTGGTTCCGTGACCCGAAAGCCTGCAAGCATTTGATTGATTTTGGGATGGGTTGCCCAGCGGTTCGTGCTCATCATTGAGGACAGCTGCAGCACAAAACTAGCCCCGTAGCTCCGAGTAAGTGCGGGCACCAACTACTCCCTTTTCTCTCCTTGCATTGGCTTTTCTTTCATCCCCCCCAGGTGACAAGACTGTGGTTTTCACCATCTATCAAGCTAAGCTAGCTACTGAGTAGGTGTTACAGTAGATAGGCACTGTGTTCTTCCAAAAGGCAGGTGTCAATGCTCGGAACCCAAAAGGAAGGGAATTGGAAACTAAAATCGTGGTCACGAAAAATGCGAAGTGCAAGAGAATCTTCCAGGGCACTCCGGGGCTATTCTAGCCAGGGTGCATGCTGGGGCTAGCTAAGGTGCATGCGGCTTCTATTATGGCTTTTAGCCAGGCCAGCCACACAGCTTTGAAAAGAAGAGTTTTGGGTTCGCCCAACATGCATCCTGCCACCTGTCTATCATTGTAGTCGAGGAGTCCCCATCAACAGCAACGAATTATTTAGGAATAGCTACATGAGAGATCTCACGATGGGCTGGTATTGGCCCCCGGCCCCGTGCGAAAACATGCAACTAAACAAAGGGAAGCTGAGGATGCTGCACAAGCCAGGTTACTGCTGGTGTTGAAACAGGCAAGGAAGCGACGATATTGGATGAGAAGTTCGTAGGTTTGAGGGCATCACGGAAACAAACCAACAGCAAGCACAAGTTGCATTTGTTGTCCAAATATTCTAGCATATCTCTACTACGTGCACACTTTTTTTGCTGCATTTTTTATGATAAGCGCTCTGAGCGCGGTCACCCGTTAACCGCACAGTGGGTTTGTCGACTCCCTCGTACACCGGGTACATGTCGCACCGGCTCGAAATGGAAATCGATTCGATTCAAAGATTTCCAGAGTCCAATCGAACGTTTCTCAGATGGAACAATCGTTGGCAACTACTCAGTAGGCACAAGGCACAAGGCACAAGCAAGTACTTGAGCTGTTTTTGTGTATTTGTTTAGGTCCGTTCTCTATACCCGGTAAATAAGTGTCTGTATCTCCTCACTTATTTTAAAATCCTACTCAGAGTATTTTTAATACCAGGTTGATGAAGAATTGCTTATTAATAGTGATAGGCTTCTTTTTAATAAGTCATATCAAGTCATTGGGCATTACACACTACTCTATTAGCTACTCTATTCCTGATACTCAGATGAAAAGAACTGTCACCAAAGACACAACGATCAGAAGAGCACCACGGAAGACCTAGTGTAGAATTATAGAACATTGAGCCACAATGCACTAACGACCCCGGTATTAAATCGATAAGGGCGCATTTATAAAATTATGACGAGATTAGAAAATGCGCGGAGAATTGCCGCACGAGGAGGTTAAATTAGATTATAAAATATAACTCGAAATTTTCATGCATCGGTACCGCAATATCGTGACCTGATTCTGCCACTAGTCGAATACGTAGACTTCTACAGGGCCTTCTAAGTAATGCGCGCCGGGTATAATTCAAACCTCTGCCCCCATCGGTACCATTACCCCTAAAGCAAATCGTCTCCAGGAGACGAAATCTTTGGCTTCGGCGATGCGTTGGCTTAGCCATGGTTGTGAGTGGTGGTGATACTTAGCAAAATAGCAAATTGACAAGTGGAGAGATGTGGACGGCTCCATTCTGCGCCTTCTGTCAATGCATCAATGCAGCCATTGTATGATACCGGTACCTGGTACCGGTACCAGCTTCGAGAAAGATTTGAACAAGCGATCAATTGTTCTTCAAAGGAGGCGTTGTTGCTGTGTTGCTCTGGGTTACTCGGCATTTTGTCTATTTAAGCTGTTGTGTCTGATTACAGAGTTGCTTAAATGTTCTATGCTCCTTAGAAAAAGTGGCTTATGTCTCACAATATCTCACTTTGTCCACCAATGTCTCACAATGTCTCACTTTGTCTACCAGTGTATCACTTTGTATACTAATGTCTACCAATGTATCACTTTGTCTACTAATGTCTACAAGGTACTGTAAAACAGTACAAAATGTCTCACAATGTCTCACTTTGTCTACCAATGTCTCACAATGTCTCACTTTGTCTACTAATGTATCACTTTGTATACTAATGTCTACCAATGTATCACTTTGTCTCCTAATGTCTCCTAATGTCTTAAATCTTTTCAATGGTCTGTAGACATTTCCATAAGTCAAAGGATCACCTTATGCCAAAAGGCAAACAGACAGAATGCGGAGTAACCCTGCGCTCAACTTGAACTGTCCGGATTACGGTCCTGGTACGGTACCGGTAGCGGTACGGTAGGTAGCGCTGGATCAGCCAACGGAAGATCCAAAAAAGGTTGAAAACAGAAATTATATTATTCCTTTCGACAAAAAAAGTAAAATCAGTTCATTTTGGACGATTTGACTCAAAATCGGAAACATCATCCTGGTGGGACAAAGAATTGATACAATGAGTGGGCTGGGAAGGGTGATAAAGTACTCCTGCAATTCCAATGTGACCTTTTTAAAACACTACATGTACTGTGCGACTCTAAATTGATGCTGGCTGCATGATTCTGGGCTCTCATTGAGTAGAACGTAAAGTTTGCATTGCATCTATTAAAAGTTTCAATCTTGTTTGCTTTTGTTCCTGGGCAGTGAAGGCATTCCAAAAGTTCCTCAGCAACACTGCTTCGTCTCCAGGGTCGTGTGCTTCAACTCCAGCAGCTGCCTCAGTTTCCAAAGCGGATGAGGCTTCTTCCATGGGTGCATCTTTTGCAGCTTCTTCAAAGTCCCAATGACCATCAAGTAAGTAAGGTAACAACATCCAGGACGATGCGGCAATAAGTAAAATGTGAGGAACAGTCTCCTAAATTTTGATAATCTCCAAAACGGTCTCCTAATTCGAGTTTTGATCTCCTATTCAACCTCCTATTTTGACCTAGACTACAAACCACAAACATGTAACAAATCTCCTAATTTTGACTTCGGTCTCCAAAATTAATTGGTCTCCTAATTTTGATAATCTCCTAAACGGTCTCCTAATTTGAAATTTGATCTCCTAAATGTTGATAATCTCCAAAACGTTCTCCAACCACAATTCCTCTGGGGATTGATTGCTGCATCGTCCTGGCAATGCAGTGATCATGTCATCTGTTTCTCTTTGGATACCTGCTCCAGGTGTTCTTCCAGTGTAATAAGATAATCTGCTGCTTTGGTCTTGATTGCCTGTTGATCTCTGTAGAAAACTGTCCCAAAGAAACCTCTCATGGTGGTTGTTTCTTTCTTCCACAGATGGGGCATTTTGGGTCAAACCTTGGCTTAGATGTACTAAGGAAACCTTACACAGAAGGAAGTGCGAGGACTGCAGATAAGGCAGGCAGAAGAGAACTTCATTTTGCCAGATGCTGTGGTTGTTGTTGTTGTTGTTGTTTTTGGTGGTGGTGGTGGTGGTGGTGGTGGTTGCTTTGATTGTTTTGAGTTGTTGTCTATGTTGGATTGTGAGCCTTTGTAGTGGAGGAGCGAACTCAGATGCTATGGCTTGTACATTTCTAAAGTTCCAGAAACGTATGCAAGGTGGTTCCGTGACCCGAAAGCCTGCAAGCATTTGATTGATTTTGGGATGGGTTGCCCAGCGGTTCGTGCTCATCATTGAGGACAGCTGCAGCACAAAACTAGCCCCGTAGCTCCGAGTAAGTGCGGGCACCAACTACTCCCTTTTCTCTCCTTGCATTGGCTTTTCTTGCATCCCCCCAGCTGACAAGACTTTGGTGTTCACCATCTATCAAGCTAGCTAGCTACTGAGTAGGTGTTACAGTAGATAGGCAGTGCCACCCTGTGTTCTTCCAAAAGGCAGGTGTCAATGCTCGGAACCCAAAAGGAAGGGAATTGGAAACTAAAATCGTGGTCACGAAAAATGCGAAGTGCAAGAGAATCTTCCAGGGCACTCCGGGGCTATTCTAGCCAGGGTGCATGCTGGGGCTAGCTAGGTGCATGGGCTTCTATTAATGGCTTTTAGCAGCCAGCCACAGCTTGAAAAGAGAGTTTTGGGTTCGCAACATGCATCCTGCCACTTCTATCATTGTAGTGAGGATCCCCAGTCAACGATTATTTAGGAATAGCTCATGAGAGCTCTCATGCAACATGCAACTAAACAAAGAGAAGCTGAGGATGCTGCACAAGCCAGGTTACTGCTGGTGTTGAAACAGGCAAGGAAGCGACGATATTGGATGAGAAGTTCGTAGGTTTGAGGGCATCACGGAAACAAACACAGCAACCAAGTTGCATTTTTGTCAAATATTTAGCATCTCACTTTTTGCTGCATTTTTTGATAAAGCGTCTGAGCGCGGTCACCGGTTACTCGCAGTGTTGTCGACTCCTGTACCGGTACAGTCGTACCGCTTCGATTGAATGATTCGATTCAAGAATTCAAGATCATCGAACGTTTCTCAAGGAACAATCGTTGGCAACTACTCAGTAGGCACAAGGCACAAGGCACAAGCAAGTACTTGAGCTGTTTTTGTGTATTTGTTTAGGTCCGTTCTCTATACCCGGTAAATAAGTGTCTGTATCTCCTCACTTATTTTAAAATCCTACTCAGAGTATTTTTAATACCAGGTTGATGAAGAATTGCTTATTAATAGTGATAGGCTTCTTTTTAATAAGTCATATCAAGTCATTGGGCATTACACACTACTCTATTAGCTACTCTATTCCTGATACTCAGATGAAAAGAACTGTCACCAAAGACACAACGATCAGAAGAGCACCACGGAAGACCTAGTGTAGAATTATAGAACATTGAGCCACAATGCACTACCGGTATTAATAAGGCATTATATTAGAAAATGCGGAAATGCCCAGAGAGCTTACAATTACCAAAATCATTCGTACCGATCGATTACGTTCATAAGTACCAGCTAATCTGTACATGTACCATGTACCAGAGCCGTTTTCCACTGAGTGACGTACCTCTAAGTGTTGATGACACCCAAGGGGAGCATCGTTATTCGCGTCTTCGTTTTTCTGGTTTCGCCCTTTCTCATTCGATCTTCCCGCTTTCAAAAAACGCCGATTGCCACCGCAAAAAGTCCGAGGCTCTTCCATTCACTGTTCGCTGCCCTGTTTGTCCCTCCCTACGAGCACACCTACCTACCTCATCACAACCACCTCTTAGCCTTGGAATAGCTTAATTTTCATCTATCTATCTATCTATATCTGCGATACCGGTACCAACATGACGACGGAAGAAGTAGACGTAGACGATGTTGCTTCTGGTCTCTCAGAGACGGTCTATTGCCAAGAGGAATCACAAGAGGAAGTGCCTGCTTGTGCTAGCATCCGCAATGGATCTTGTGCCGATATCGCCGAGGAAGGCAATGCAAAAGACGATCAGAAGGCTAATGCTTGTATCACCTCTCCTGATCAGAAGGAGTTTCCTGACGCAGCCAGCGCCTCTCCTGACCATCAAGCCAATGGTGGTCCAAGCTACCCCCAAAAGACGACGGCCCCCGCCGCGCTGGACCATGCCGGCACTGACGACGAGAAGGCTTCTTTCAAGGCAATGCAGCACGAACACGAGCTCCAAGATACCCTCCAGAAGAACCAGAAGCGGGGCAAAGAGCAGAGCCCTGTCGTCACCAGAGTGAACCAAGATGGTGACAACGCACTCACGGACTTGTTTGTCAGCGAAGTTCAACCTTTGCCCACAACGTCCGCTGCCTCTCGTCCCAGAGGCCCGGGGGCCCACGCTATGCCGGGCAGTTCGTCTCCTCCTCCCATGCTCTTGTTGAGAGCTCAAGAATCGCTGCAGTCGCAAAGGACACAAGTGACTGTGGCGGAGGAGCAAGAGAGTGTCATTCATGATGTACAAGTCGTAGATGCCGTGCAGGATTCGGCACACTTTTCCGTTCATGCTTCGGGGATGTTTGGCTGCGGCGACCCCAGTAGTACCCACTTTACAGATCTCGAGAACGGAGGAATGGGACCCTTTGCGGAAGAAGAAGTGATTGACGCCAAGATCCTCCATGGGAAACACGACGAAGAAGAACCCCAAGGATCCTGGAAGGCGTGGTTATGGATGTTCGCCGCCTTTTTGCTGCTGCTGATTGTGCTCATTGTGACGCTGGTGGTGGTGGTCCCCAGGTGCACGCACAGCGGCAACACCAGTCCTGAAGCCTCGCCTTGGAGCCAAGGTCCTGGCGCTCCTCCTCAAGACTGTCCTGTCAAACCACCCTTTCAAGAAGGCATTCCCCTTGCTACTGTCCGGTTCCTTTCCGATCCCAAGCATCCCCATTGTTTTGCCAACAACTGGGTGCTGAATGACACACCTCTTTTGATTAGCTACTCGGGCACTCCCAATCAGCAAGGTTCCACTCATCCAATCCAAGCAGCAGTCGCCAAACAACGGCAACGCTACCTAAGCGCCAAGGCACACTTTCCCAAAGTTCCCGTACCGAACGATCCGTATCCGGACGGCAAAAGTCAAAAAAATCCAACACGCCACCACCACTGTAGTCCCCACGAGCACCTGGCAAAACATTAACCAAGCAGGTTCATACTGGGAAGGAAAAGCGTCGCATATCCCATCTTGATAGTCCCACAATGAGTGGAAAAGGAAGATCAAAGAAGAAAGGGGACACTCCCCGGTCGAGCACCCGTCAGAGGAATTCTCGTATGATTGGTAGACACAAAGATGACCAT
>CAICTM010002738.1:0-11954 GCA_903772945.1 Seminavis robusta | reverse complement strand
GGATCCATTCGCACTCGTGGGGAGCGATAACTTTTAGGAGCAAGAGCTCTGGATCCCGTCAGAGATAGCTCCAACAGCTATGCTGGCCTACAGCTCCAGCATGCACAGTTGGCTTATCTCCAGCCAAAGCAGCAAGAAAGGATCGTCCTTTCCATCATAGTTAAGAAAATAGTACGAAAGATTGAGACCGATCCTGATTAGCTTGTAGCCCCTTTGATACCGCAGCAGTTGATTCCTGTCCTGTTGAGGCCTGGCAGAAGCAGTAGGAGGTAGCAGATAGTACTGTTCCCAGACTGCCACTGCACGATTGAATAACGAAGGCCCCCAGGTCCTGAGGTGAGCTGGCCCAAAGGGTCCAGCAGAGCTCTGCTGGCCCTCCTGTCTGACTGACAGGGCCAAGTCCTTGGTTTGGTGCCTACTGGAGGTGTTGGAATACTCCTGAGGCACGACAAGGCTCCCTGAACTGCCTGACTACCACTGTACCTGAGGAAGGGTTTCAGCGAGGTCCAGTCCACTACTTGAGTACTGGAACTGAAACTTATTGGATTAACAGTCAGCATAGATTTGCAGGCAGTCCTTAAGGGAAGAAGAGACCTCCTTGACGAGAAAAGGATCTCTTCGAATTACACTACAATATATTGGTCTACAGTTGATTTCATTGGAATTTGGTGCTGATTTCAAAGCCCATTTTGAAGTCCTAAGTCAACAACCTTCTGGTCAATTTTGACAGGTCCAACCTTCATCACAGTGACAAGCACCTTCAGCTTGACCATACACCATCTACAACCCCAACACAAAGCCCATTGTCATCTACAAGGATCTACAAAAGCCACCATCTTGACAACAACGCAATTGGAATACGCACCTTGGCAGGAAAAGCAACCAATTCGCTCGAAAGAAGAAGTACTAGCTAGTACGACACCTGAACTGGTCCCGTGAAAGAACAGTTGAGTCTCCGAGTGTACCATAGACTTATTGTTTTTGCACCTGTCTTGGCAATCGAGCAACGATGTTACGCTTTGAGGAACGGGCTTATTCCTTTCCAGTCAATCAGTGAATTACGTGACTTATTGCTTGAGACCAAGGCTTATCTCTTCGAATCGCCTGTGCAGTTTCGAGTGTCACGAGTTTTCGTCCTGTACAGGTTCTATCGATTTCCCGGAAGTCGATCAGCCAATCAGAATCTCCGTGCAGTTTCAAGCGATTCAAGGAATGTACTGGAACGTCATTTCCCGAAAGACGCTCAGCCAATCAGAACGTCCAAGCTGGTTTTGGTACTTATTTGGCGTGCACTGAGTCAGTATTCAACGCCCCACGGAACGCTCAAGAGTTCTTGTGCGATCCTGGATTTTCGAAGCTTTATTGCATGAGTTTCCGTACCGGTTTTGATACTTATACGACAACGTTCTCCATCCTGAAAGAAGGCACAGTTTTCGTAAACTGGAAGCGACCTCACAATTTCAACCGATTTACGTGAATCCTCGTCGAGTCATTGAAAATCGTGAAATCGCGATTTTCCGTACGGAGCCACCAACCGACTTGCCTGGAGTAACTTGCAACGCTCCGAGGCAACGAAGAGAGCAATTCACTTGGCTGAAAGTGTTCCCAGTGGCCCCGCCATCCTTTGTTTAGTCAGTGGGTAGCTCACCTTGGATTCTGGAAGCTTTTGTGGGGAGATTCATTGGTCCCAGTAAGCTAGCTTCCAGTGAGGCAAAATCTCACAAATCCAAACCAGTTTGCAGCACCACAGCCATTCAGGAAGCAGGTTCCAGATCCTTTACCTAGTCTACCTTATTCCATCACAGGCAAATTGAATTTCCTAGGCCCATAGCAAGGCCCCAAGAAGTCATCTTTGTGGTTTCCAGACTACAGTTGAGTCAAGGTTTATTATCCTGCTACAACGCACAGCTGAATTTCACTGTTTCCCAGGTACAGGCTACACTTCTTCCTGTGGCAGACAACAAGAGGCACCATGTCTTTCTACGGTTTCATCGGCGACCTAGCCTACCGCCACCGGCATCGGGACACACAGGACACACAACCACCAGACGCATACAAATCACCCTTCGACATTCTTGAGAAGAGGCAGGCACCCATGGCCTATGGTAGGACCAATCACCAGCTGGGCGATGGGGAGATTTCAGAGCTGTCGCCCGACAGCTCCAGTTGTCACCCAGATCTCATTTATACGCCAGCCATGGAAGACGTGCTGCTCCGCTTTCAACAGCAACAGGTCACCGTTGCCCGGCAACTCGACCTCATGAGAGCTGAGCACGAGTACCTCAGACGAAACCTGAGAGCTGATCATGAATCGTTCAAGCAAGACATGAGAGCTGACCACGAAACCTTCAAACGAAAGATGGAAGCTCAGTTCATCGCCTTGAAGGACCAACTGACAACTCAACTGGAAGCCTTGGTCGTGGTAGCTGCTAGGCCACCTGCCACAGCACTTACACCTGCTTTGACACCACCAGTTCATGGGGAGACCAATGCCACTCCACTGTCAGCCATGGGCAGTGCTGATGGCGTCCACAAGCCGACTGGTGACAGCGCTATTGGTACCCAACGGCTCCACAGCCCAAAAAAGCATCAGCGCCACAGGGCTACTCGTTCCAAGCAAGATGCCACTGCCATCCAGCAACGAGTGGATGTCATTGCCATCCAGCAACGATTGACTGATACCCTATTGGCCACCAACCAGCTGCCCACCAATGTAGCCACGGCTCCATCTCCCAAGCTAGCTTGTGGGGAGTTGTCTGTCACACGACCTCTGAGTGTCCCAGCTACGAGCCACCAGCTGCCCAGTGCCCCACCCTTGAATGCCCTCGCTGGTGCCCATCCATCGTTGGATGCTGGGGAGATTATCGAGCTTGCCAGCCCTAGTAGTCATCCAACCTCTGGGGAGATCATGATGGCAAAACCTCCAGTCAACAAGCAACCAGCTTCCAGAGCTGGCGCCAACGGCATTCCAGTTGCACAACCAAATAGACCAAGTGTGGCTCCCACTCAGTCAGCTCTACAACCAAGAGCACATGAGCAGACTCACACAGTGGTGACCCCCAAGCAACCTGCTCCAAGGCACAGAGCACACAAGGGTCCCACCACAACTAACATTGGCAGGAGACCTAGTGGTCCATCACCTATAGTGAGGCCCAAGGTTCCCAGACTGGTTCCCACAGAACCACCAACCTATGGCACAGTCAATGCCACAAGACTCGTACCCAATGAGGTGTCGTTGTCTTTGGATAGGACCAGCCTTGGTCCAGCCATCACCAGTCCATCTGCCAGGAGGCCCACCAAGCAGATACCCTCTGATCTTGGTGGAATCCATGGGGAGCAACCACAGCAAGAACCTTTGACCAAGGCAGCTTTGGTGTCTCCTACCCAGGAGCTGACTGTCATGGTGTCGCCTTCCCAGAAGCTGACTGCCACCATGCTTTCTACCCCAAAACTGGCTGCCATGGCATTAGTGCATGGCAGTGGACCAATCCCGGTGCACTACGCTAAAAGCTAGTGTAAAGATCTTTCGAGTGTTTTGAGTTTGAGAGAATGAAAGTTATGAGAGAGATGAGAAAGCTATGAAAACTAATCAACGAGAGAGATCATCATCAAGGGATCGTAGATCTGGCTCCCGCGGAGACTATGAAGTGTGATAGAGTAGGTTGCGGTAGTAATCCTACGTATCTCCACGATCCTAAAACGGAACGCGTGGAAGGTTTGTCTAGCATGGATCTAGTAGCGTGGAAGTACTCCACGCTGGCTAAATATCTAGAGCGTGTTTCATCATCACCTAGTATGACTAGAGCGTTAATTGAGAACCCTGTCTCAAATGACTATTCACGAGAGACTCAGTCATGAGTCGAACTCAAACCCTATCTAGACCGAGTCGCGAATAAGGCTAAGAGCCGTGTATTGCATTCGCCCCTGACAAGGTCACAGAAGGCGCGACAGCAGTCAGACAAGGAGAACATATGATTTAAAGTGCGGGGCACTCTCATGAATTTGGATGTAGACATGTCATCGCACGATGGCAATCCTACAAGGGATCAGGCTTTGTATGGGTGTATATACTTATGTTCCAAGTCTGGTAGACTTGTGCCGCCATTGGCGGTAGCATGTCGGAGCCGTACAGTCCATTGTCATTGACTCGTTCTATAGTGTAAGGACCTTTGTATTTGGCTGACCGTACTTGCGGTGCTGATACTGTTGAATCATCACGGTATCGTTGACATTGTATTGATGAGGGACACGCGTCGCGTTTTCCCTATCGTTGTTTGTTTAGATTAGTCGTTGGCACGTTCCTTAATGTACTTCCAGTTGGCTTCGAACCGGACGTTGTGAATCGCATCACGATTGAACACGAGCTGTGCGGGCGTTGCACGAAGGTGGTATGAATCGGGCATTCATTGCAAAGCGAACGCGTGAGGACTCCATCCAGGATCCATTCACGAGGTCGTCTTGGCACTTGATGTTTGAACAGCGATCAAGTCGTATGGTTTGATGAGCACGCTCGACCATGTATTGGCTTGAGGGTTACGCTAGTGATGAACTTGCGACAAAGTCCATATCTCACCGGAGAGTCTTTCGACCTCTGTGCGGAACTCACGTCCTCTATCCATGATAATCTCAGCAGGCCATGGATACCGAGTAAGCCACGTTTGTTCTAGGACGATGGCCACTTCGTCTGCTGCCTTGGAGCAGATCTCTGCAATCCGAACCATCCGGTACGGATCAATCATTGTCAAGCCAATGAGTGTGCAGGAATTCTTTTCTCAGGATCCCCGACGTTGTAAGGACCTATCAGGTCAATACAATAGTCTTTCCCAAGGGATCTCCTCGCAAGTCTTTGGAGGCATCAATCCCAGCTTACGCGTCTTGGGTTTGTCATCTGCATCGGCTTGGCAACGCTCATACGGCCTGCACAGTCTTGCGCAGTCCTTTTCAGGTGTAGTTTTGGCTGATGTTTAGTTCTGTGCGAGTCTCGCCAGGATGCATCAGCACACCATGGTACCATTCAACTAGCTTCTTCTGCACAGTTTTAGGTACGACGATCTTATCGTCCTTAATTACTAAGTCTGTAGACTTATCCCTCTGGGAAAGATTGCTTCTTGTATTGTTTGGCTTGTCCCTGAGGATTTCTTGATATCGTTGTCGTCTTTCTGACGATGTTCGATCCTGGGGAACGAGAGAGGGAACTCGCAGGGAAGTCCTCTTCGTCTGCAGCATGAGCTCAGCGATCTCGCTGGCATCCATTTGTTCTGAAGAACCGTCTGTTGTTGGAGATGTTAAGTTCTCGACAACGCACAGCGACGATGTTCTGTTCACCTTGATGTACCGTAGTTCAGGGCCGTATCTTCCAGAATAAGGCGCCATCGCATTACGCATCGGTTTTGAAGTTCTTACATGTAAATTCTTGTGGTCCGTATGTACAACGATCTTTGTCCCAGAAGAATGTTACGAACTCTTTCAGAGTTTCTACGAAACTGAGAAGTTCCTTCTCGGAACGTGTAACGTGTCTGAGCAGGGTTGAGCTTCTTGCTGTAGAACGCGATAGTTTTTCCCTTCTGGAAATTACTCACCTAGTTGAGTATCATCGCATCCGTGTGGATAAGAATGTATCGTTGAAGTCAGGAAGGCGAGCAAGGTTTCTTTGCTGATGATCTTCTTCATCTGGCTAAAGGCTTGTCGTGTTCGGCTTCCATTTCCACTTCGTTGTTTGGAAGTCAACGAAGGGAGTGTGGCCAGTACATGTGATCGTCTATCCACATTCTCGATAGTATTTCACTAGTCCAATAATCTGCGGAGTTCTTTCCTGTGGTAGGAGGAGCGATATTCTGGATCGCGTCTATTTTTCTTGGTTATAGGTTGGATCCCTTCTCGAGTAATCCAGTAACCTAAGTACTCAAGTTCTCCTTTTGCGAAGAAGGACTTGGTAGACATTGAGTCTTAGAGTCCGGCTTCTCGAAAGCCTTCGGAGAACTTCATCCAACTTTTCAACGTGATCTGCCAGATCACCGTTAGTTAGATGAGTAGATATATCAATGTATGCACGGACTATTCCTAAGTCTGCATGTAGTGTTCCCATCTTCTCTTGGATAGATGTCGGACATTACATAGGCCCATTGGCAACCTCTGGTACTGTACTTTCCCCACGGGAGTACGATGGTGACAGAGTTGCTTCGAGTGAGTGGACAGCTCGATGTGATAAGTATCCATGTTCAGGTCTAGACTTAGTAGCGTACTTGAATCCATCTAGATTCAAGAGCATGTCCTGTTATTTTGGGATAGGATAAGGCTTCCGCTTTAATCCTTTTGTTCATTTTCCGGAAATCAGAGATGAATCGTACAGATCCATCTTTCTTGGGAATGATAAAAGTTGGTGCCGCCACTCGGAACGGTTCACCTTCTGAGTACTCCTGCCTCGCAGAAGACGTTCAACCTCCATCTTAAGAGTGTTGGTTATGGAACGTGGAATAGGATAGGCCTCTGGCATGATAGGGTTTAGCATCAGGGAGAAGTTCCTACTCGTAGTCGTCCATCTGCCACTTTCCTAAAGTACCATCGAATAGTCAGAGTACTTCGTCAGTAAGTGAATGAAGCTGTTCCTTCTCTTCCTGTTTAACTGATCTTGACTTTGGCAAACCTGCCTAAAGTCAGCTTGTTCGTATTTCGCATCAAGAATCTTCTTGAGACGATCTGCACTGTCATCAACACAGTAGGATCAGGAAATGAAGAATTCTCTTCTTCATTGGGTGTCGCTGTCTTTCATAGGAATGATGCGCGTCCCACTCCACTACATGGTAGTGAATCGAACTTGAATCCTAAGTCAGAGAAGAATGTCTCGACCTATGATCATTTCATACGCCCCCAAGTCTTGGTGACGTGTAAATCCCATCGATAATCTACTTCGTGAATTCAGGAATCATGAATGCACCTTTGCACTTCGTGCTGGTGTTTAATTCTCTGCAGGGGTAGTCCACATTGTTGGACCCCCAAGATCCTTCATGCGAAATTTCTTAGCATGAGGTTGAGCAATCAAGGTTCCAGATGCTCCTGTATCCAGTAAGCAACGGAGTGTAACGGGTTTTGGTTTCCCTTTTTCTCGCTTGTTAAATCTAGCATAGACGATGGGTTGAGGTCTCTTGTCTTGCGACGTTTACGAGGTGGTTGGCCACGGACGAGGTTAACGATGCTAAATAGATCAAGTGCTAGTTGAGCAGCTTCTAGGCAATCATCTAATTTGCCGTAGTGTTCATCAGTTGCAAAACAATTCTTGTTTACTAGTTAGTGAGATATCTTCATCACTTTGGTTAGAGAAATCGGAACATGGTTCCGTTAGTCATCATCCTGGCCTAATCCTCAGAGAGATTCTCCATCCAAGTGATTGAAATTGATAGAGAGTTGTCCTCATTGTCAGAGTCTTCTGATTTGGCTTGCAACATGGTTGCGAAGTTTGCAAGTGGTTGCACGAGTATGGTCGATCTCGTTTTCTTCGTCATTGTCGACAAAAGGAAGAATGGGTTTGTCACGCAACTGTTTCTCGAAGTTGCGGAACGCAGCTTTCCTTGAGCATCTTCATGGTGAAGGAATAGGTTGAGGGTAGCTGAAAGCTATTGTGTTTGTTAACAAAATGCAACTACGCTAAAAGCTAGTGTAAAGATCTTTCGAGTGTTTTGAGTTGAGAGAATGAAGTTATGAGAGAGATTAGAAAGCTATGAAAACTAATCAACGAGAGAGATCATCATCAAGGGATCGTAGATCTGGCCTCCCGCGGGAGACTATAAAGTGATAGAGTAGGTTGCGTAGTAATCCTACGTATCTCCACGATCTAAAACGGAACGCGTGGAAGGTTTGTCTAGCATGGATCTAGTAGCGTGGAAGTACTCCACGCTGGCTAAATATCTAGAGCGAGTTTCATCATCAACCTAGTATGACTAGCGGTCATTGAGAACCCTGTCTCAAATGACCTATTCACGAGAGACTCAGTCATGAGTCGAACTCAAACCCTATCTAGGATCGAGTCGCGAATAAGGCTAAGAGCCGTGTATTGCACCGGTGACGCCCCCGGATTTTCGGACGGGCAACTAGACTATGTCCCTGTCTGGTACAGCCCATCCATCCCATCCATCAAGGACATGATTGCGGGGCAAGAAGGCCGCTCCACTGAGAGCTTGCCCACCGCTGAATTCGGCCTGTGGCACAGCCAAATATTTGACTACATATGAAGAAACAAACAACAGCTATGATAGCACCAGCACCGCCGACACCTCTAAGTCTGGCAATGCTGATGGACCAGGCAACTACTTGCCTACCTTTGGTCGAGTCCCTGACCAACCATACATGTCCCTCCACTTGTGAGATTCCAGATCTCATGTTGTGTTCCACTAGCAGTCGATGCTGAGTGGCCCATGGAGTTCCATTCATGGGGAGAGTTTGTAGATAGTTAGTTAGTACTAATCGTATATCGTGGCAGACCCATGAGAGTAGAGCGGATCCATTCGCACTCGTGGGGAGCGATAACTTTTAGGAGCAAGAGCTCTGGATCCCGTCAGAGATAGCTCCAACAGCTATGCTGGCCTACAGCTCCAGCATGCACAGTTGGCTTAGCTCCAGCCAAAGCAGCAAGAAAGGATCGTCCTTTCCATCATAGTTAAGAAAATAGTACGAAAGATTGAGACCGATCCTGATTACCTTGTAGCCCCTTTGATACCGCAGCAGTTGATTCCTATCCTGTTGAGGCCGGGCAGAAGCAGTAGAAGGTAGCAGATAGTACTGTTCCCAGACTGCCACTGCACGATTGAATAACGAAGGCCCCCAGGTCCTGAGGTGAGCTGGCCCAAAGGGTCCAGCAGAGCTCTGCTGGCCCTCCTGTCTGACTGACAGGGCCAAGTCCTTGGTTTGGTGCCTACTGGAGGTGTTGGAATACTCCTGAGGCACGACAAGGCTCCTTGAACTGCCTGACTACCGCTGTACCTGAGGAAGGGTTTCAGCGAGGTCCAGTCCACTACTTGAGTACTGGAACTGAAACTTATTGCAGCTCCTCAACCACCGGACCGAACTGTATCCAGTTTGTGGAATATCTTCTAGCAACTATGATGGACACACTGCTGAACTTAGATACATTTCGGTCGTCATACAAAGGCAAACCATGGTCTTGTTGTCTGCAGTAATTTCGCTTGATTTGGCTTCGTTTTGCACGGTGTTGATGGACCAACCTGTACTAGTTACGGGAAAAGCTGAAATGCTACAGAAATGGATATCTCCACAACCGTCAGTCCAAATCTTGTGCTTCTTGCAGTCTTCCCCTTCCAATATACATATAAAAGAAGGATAGCAGAAGTTATATTGGCCAGTAGTAGTGGTCTTGATGCCCAACAAGTCAGGATGATGAATCGACCCCAAAATGGCCCCTTTTGAGAAAGCTTAAGCTAGCAACTAGCAGATAGATGTCACAGCCAAGACAAGGGTATGACTGGAAAGAGGAGAAAGAGTAGATAGCTGTAGAGTATTCACTTGTTGTCTAGCTATGGACGGTTGTTGATATATGGGCAAGTCAAGTTGTCATGGTGATTGAGGCAGTGGTGTTGATTTTTTGTGAAAAAGTGCTAGTAATTCACCATAGTTGGGTGAGGAAAATTTCTCTAAGTCCAAAAATACCCAGTGACACTGGTTGTGCAGTTACCACGGTAATCGGTTAAATACATGCTATTAAATAGAATTCCTAACTGCATCATCCCGGAATTAGAGCCGAAGTTGTGTACATGTAGAGCCAAGGAAGCAAGGAAGCAGAGCCATAGAGCCGAAGTTGCCTACTAGAGCCAAGGAAGTAGAGCCATAGAGCCAAGGTTGATTTCTAGTACCAGATTCGATTCTACGCAACTTCTACGAAGAGACGAGGTGAGGGATAATACTGACCCTCACCTCGTCTGATTAAATAATTTGAGTCATGTTTAATCAATCCCGGTTGTCAACATAAACCAGTGAGTAGGTGAAGCTTGATGGTGTGCCATTTTAGTCAAGCTCCGTGGCACAACTACATTCTTCTTCATCTTCGTCGCCCGACTCCTAACAAGAGTAGCAGCAGCAGGGTGCGGAAATGGGACTTAAATCAACAAGTCTGCATGAAACTAACGGTTCTGGCCATTAGTTTCACGCAGTGTTTCACGCAGTTTCACGCGACGTGAAACTAGTACTTAGTTTCACGCAGGTCTGCGTGAAACTAGCCATTTCTTGCTAGTTTCACGCAGCAAAACGGCTAGTTTCACGCGTGCTTCACTAGTGATTACTATGGATAGATTGATAGTTTCACACACGACTGAACATAGTTTCACGCAAGCCGTGTACTAGTTTCACGTGCTCGAAACTAATGTCTAGTTTCACGCAGGCCTGCGTGAAACTAACCGTTTTCCTGCGTGAAACTAACTAGTTTCACGCAGCTTGCCTTTAAATAACAGTTCTCGGTTTCCACACCCTGCAGAGAACGGAAGATAGATGATTGAGCCATTCTTCATCGTAGCCTATAAAATAGAATTTCGTTATTTTTTATAGTTGTTGAAGGTGAAGCACCAGTCTTTTTTTGGGTTGATTGTGCTGTGGGAGCCATTTTATGAGAAGAACGCTACGAGGTGTAGAGCCATGGTGGGGGGTAGGTTGCTCTAACTTGGTGCCTAACGTCATGCCACACACAACATTTTCATCCATGCTTAAGCATAATGGGGAGCCGAGTTCATTGATTCTACATATCTGGCTGCTACTCTTCTACGGGATGGCTACTGGACTTTTGTCATTCACTGTCTATGAAATGACTACATGCGGCGACATTATTATTTTTATATCGCATTCCTTGAATGCCGGATCTATGAAGCTTTTATATCGCATTCCTTGAATGCTGGATCTCTGAAGCTTTTAATTCGTACGGTGCAGTGCGGTGCGATGCGATGCGGTGCGCAGGTACAAAAATCGTCAACGAACATTCTTTGCAAAGTACTAAAAGACTGTCCACTGATAATTTTGAAGTAATACTAATACAACACTAAAGTGTTCGGGGGAAGTGTTCATGAGAAGAGCAGTGTTTGAGAGAAGTGAAACCAAATTTGCAGAGGAATGCGATTCTCAGCTTGCCTTTTGAATTCGTACGGTGCGGTACGGTACGGTGCGGTATGGTATGGTATGGTATAGTATGGTATGGTATGGTATGGTACGGTGTGGTGCGGTTCGCAGGTACAAAAATTGTCAACAAAAATTCTCTGAAAATACTACTACGGATTCGGGAAGAATTGACCGCAAAGCCGTTCTCTCAGAAATCCGAGGCTCCTCTCAGAAATTCGACCATGTCTCTCAGAAATTCAATCGTGTATTACCTAGAGGACAATCTCCAGTTTAAGGTTTGTGTTAGTTGCTCTAAGCTCTCTAGTTTACTTGCTATTGAGATACTATTGAAAAAGTGGGTGGGGGCTCTACCAGCTTTTACTACTGGCATCAAATTCTAGTACAGAGGTACAGGTTGAATCCCTAATCGCGAATCCCCAACACACTCCTGTGGTCGTCGAGCTTGTCGTAGTCGTCGACCATGCTTACTTACTTACTGCGCTTAGCGCTCCTTCTTTGAACGGACCTTCTTGTCCGACCGTGACCCTCCTTCTGAGTGCCCTGGCTCTGAGTGTTCCACAACACCCATCAACTTGTCCACGTTCTGTTTGACAGTCGACCTTGGTTCGGCTTCGTCCAGAAGTCCGCAACCATATCATCAGTTGGACACCAGTCACACTGATCTCCTTCTTTGGACTCTGTCGCTCACAAAGAAATACCTAATGTTGATGTGCTTCGTTCGTTTACTACTAGAAGCTTTGCCGTTCTTCTCTAGAAAGATGGCACTCTTGTTTTCCTATAGACTATAGTTTCTTAACTACATAGCCTTGCTCCGAAGAACTGCCTCGTCCAAAGGAACGATGGCG
>CAICTM010002737.1:0-11970 GCA_903772945.1 Seminavis robusta | reverse complement strand
GAATGGATCATCAATGTCCCATCAGATCATCTGAAAGGAACGATACAAGGGTTCACGGTACAATGTCCAAGTTGAATGGGAAACGGGGAGATAACTTGGGAGCCTCTCACCAACAAAAGACAAGATGGGAGTACATGAGTCTATCAGTCACGGTCGCCATCTATGCTGAAGAACACGGTCTGCTAGACCACAGTTGGATGGAAACTACCAGGACTCAGGAAATCGCAAAGACTCAAAAGCGACTCGTACGAGCGGCTAACCAGCAAAGCTTCACTCCTTCAGGACCAAGGCCGTGTTCATGTACGGATTCCAAGTTCGCGCGCAACCATGATCAAAGCCATGGAACTGGATGCGCGCAAATGGAGATAACAAGTGGAGAGATGACGAGATGATCGAACTCAACCAGATTGATGAGTACGAGCCTTCATCAACAAAGGAAAGGACATAACCCTGGACCAGATTGGAAGAAGATCCGAGTGCATTATGGTGTACGCAGTCAAACACGATATGGGCGACACAAAGCACACTTGTCGCTGGAGGACATCTCACTGATACACCAGTAGACTCCGTCTATTCCAGTGTGGTTTCGTTATGTGGGATTCGTATCCTCACATTCCTCGCAGAAACCCAATGATTGCGAAGTATGGGCAACAGACATCGGAAACGCCTACTTGGATTCATATACGAAAGAGAAGGTGTACGTTGTTGCAGGGCCCGAGTTTGTAGATCGAGAAGGATGCACTCCTCATCATCCAGCCGTGCCCTATACGGACTCAAGTCTTCTGGATTCACGATGGATGAACGATTTGCAGATGTTCTTCGTTCAATGGATTCTTTCCTTACAAAAGCCGGAATCAGACATCTGGATGACGAGACAAAGGGAGCTACTACGAGTATCCATCGCTGTTACGTAGACGACCTCCTTATTTGTCAGCAAAGACGCATCCAAGATCATCGCGACTATTGGAAGGGAGCACAAGTTCAAACTAAGGGAACCGGTGCCATCAGGTTCCACCTAGGATGTGATTTCTTCCGTGATGAGAACGGGGTACTGAGTTACGCACCTCGCAATTACATTGAGAAGGTACTCAGCAACTACCAACAGGATCTCCGGACACATGCCCAAACAAGCTCATCTCCACTCATCAAAGGAGACCATCCAGAGACTGACACAACAGAGCTCAATGATATGGACACACAAAAGATATATCCAGTCACCCTCATCGCGTAGTCTACAGTGGGCAATCCAAATGGGAAGGTTCGATATCGCACCGGCCACCAGACGATGTCCAGATTTCGGGCAGCACAAGAATGGGTCACTTAGAACGAGTCAAGAGAAATTTGCGGGTACCTTTCCAAGATGCGACACGGCATCATAAGCATCCGAAAGGAGGAACGAAGATTACTCAGCGATTCACAAGAAAGAGTACGAATGGGATACTCATGCTTCCATGGTGCCAAGAAGTTCAACCGCACAACGCACCGGTACCGCGAGGCAAACGGGTCTTCTCACCACATATGTGGATGCGAACCTCTACCACGATCTCATCAGTGGACGGTCAGTTACCGGAGTCCTCACCTAGCGACAAGACTCCCATCGACTGGTTCAGCAAGCTACAGTCAACAAGCGAGACGCAAACGTTCGTGATCTTGAGTATGTTGCAGCCCTTACCGCCACTGAGCAGATCATTGACCTACGAAGCACATTCAGGACCTAGGAGTACTGGTCGACACAACAGACCATGATGTTCGGAGACAACGAAACGTAGTCAACACCGCCTCAATGCACCACTCAAAGATTCTCAAAAGACACAATGCGCTTTCTACCACCGTACTAGGGAAGCGTTGCTGCAAGTATCTTGCGATTTCATCATATCCCTGGATCTACTAACCCTGACAGATATCCTCAGCAAACACTGGGACTATACATCGGTATGGCCTATGCTGAATGCACTACTGTTTTGGTCAGGAGATACCAAAGGATTGCGGTAAGAAACACTTCAGAGTCGACATGTCGCCACTGAGGGGAGTGAAAGCGTTACTTTTTCACGTGGGAGCGACTACCGACTCCCACCTCTGAACCTGTCAACCGAAACAACTATAATAGCAACAACGATAATAACGACGGTCACTTCTATACCATCCACCATCACCATACCTATTAGCACCCTCGGAAGCATTGAAACGAAGCGAAAGGACCTCGGGAAGCCTTGTTATCTGTTTTTTCGTTGAAGAGACTGTTTTACTATAGGAAATCCACTCAACGTCATCACGGAAAACATAACATCCTCTTTTCCTCTCTCCATCTCTCATTCAAGCCGAAAGATCAACAGGATCGATACCTCCTATCTCCTGCGCACCTCTCCTATCAAGCGACTGTCAACGCCGGCGTTCTCCGGTCCAGATTAGAAAGCCATCCCATTGAAATCCTACGAGATCGGGCAGGTTTTCTATTCTCGACCGCCGACGGCCAAGTTGGAAGAATTTGAACACAAGAAGAAGTCACGGCTTTCAGTAGACTCAGCAGTGCAAGTTTCTCCCATACTCTGCAGTGAACCGACATTGCTCTTACTACCGACGGCCCAAGAAATCCCATTGTTGCTCCTTTTTCGATCGAACGGCCGATCTTCTTCCTCACAACACAGGCTCCGGTTAACCTTATCCCTAAGGCAACCTGACTCGCTGAATCCCACCGAATCGAATCGACTCCGAATCGAATCAAAACTCACCTCGTGAATCGATCAATCTTCCCGCGAACGTACCTCTTCTCCGATACGTACCTTTTCCTTGTACGGATCGAACGACAGCCTCTACATCAAGAAGACTTCACGAGATACCTGCAGTACCACCGAGAAGAGAATTACACCTGTATTCTTACTTTCTCACCGGCCATCTAGTGGTTTCTCCCGACGTCCTTTTGGAACTGATACCTCCTGCACTGTATACCACCCCTCCATTGATATCTAACTCCTCCCACCAGAGAGAACAACAAACAACAACAGTGTTCCTGTAAGGACTTGAGTTCTGCTATATCCAGGCTCGGCTGCTTTCTTGGTTGGTTTACAGCCCCCCCTGGGATATCAGCTCATCTCCAAAGGATCTCACCCCCACAAGAACAAACAAAAGTTGCCCCTCTAGCACCACAGCCAGATTGTGCAACACCCCCCGTATTGAACCAGTCACCTCTCTGCTCCTGCTCCTGACTCTCCTACTGAGTGTGTCTGACTCCAAAGGATTGAGCCCCAGCAGAACTGCAGCCTGGTGTGGCTCAGATATCAACCACCGCCTGACCCTAATACCTCTCTAGCTGATTGTTGAGTGACTCTCAGTCTTTGTCCATTCCACTGAATCGAGTACCCTCTACAAATCTTGGCTTGACTCTCTGCTGAAGTCTGTGGTGGCCTTCACCAGATTGAGTACCAGCCTTTGATACAACACAGTGTCAACCAGAACACAGCCCCATCAACCAACAACACCCCTTGATCCCCCCACCACTGCTCTACTGGCTATAGCGTTACTTCTCCAGTTTTCCCTAAAAGAATCCCTATCAGCCTTTGGCTTTGATCCCTTCCTTTTTCAGTTTGTGGTAACTGTACTAGATGGGACCCAGCCTCTGAACCAGTGCCATCCCCACCCAACAGCTTTGACCATACCCTGATTGCCAGTGCCCAGAGCATTGGCCTCCTTGAATAGATTCCTCAATTAATCATCCTCTCCACCTCACAAGCAACCCTGTGCTTGAGTTGCAGCAACGACCCGACAGTCAACATTACACGATCCAACAACCTTCCCATCCACCAACCATCATGCCTACCACAGCAAACCCACCCCCCCCCCTCCCTCCAGCACCATGCATCTACAGCCCACAACCACCCTTCCAACATTCACCCCACAACCCCTCCTACAGTCCACACCGCCCCAGCAGACACTGTGCCTCCCCTTTGGGAGCCACGGCCTGCCAGTGCGTCACTTGGCCCTATCGCATGGCTCTTTGTCGGCTTCTGCCTGACATTGTTCGCCCACTGGATAGGTATACCCTGACATGGTCCATCTTAGGTGCGCCACCGCCTATGGACTCTGCTGGCATCTTGCCCTGCACGACAAGCAATGGCCACAGCATGGGACCTGATCACTCAGACGCACCTGGGTGGAGGTGGATCGATGATGACTGTTGTCGATCAGCGCCCTTCTAATAGGTTAAATCCTGGCTAGGCCACCGCGCTCCAGGTCATGATGGAAGATGCACACTTCCGTTGTAAGTAGAGCTGTAGGGACCTGCCCCTTGTTCATGGGGCGGAGGTGAACGGCGGTGAGACTATAGGATAGTGTAGCCGTGCTACTATGAGGCATATCCTCCTTCAGTGTTGATGCTTGGTGTGCACCGTGAATCTTCCTACCGTGCAATTCATCAATGGTATACGACTCAGCTATTTGGGCCCTAGGGCTCAACTATTGCCAGCGTAGAAAAAGGTCCTCCGGACCCAATAGGTTGTTAACCTAAATAAGTAATTCAATATATATATATGAGGGGAGTGAAAGCGTTACAGTTCCTCCCACGACTCAGAGTATCCGTGAGTAGATTGAGTCATGCTTTATGGGTCAACACGATGGAACAGAGAACGCTGGCAAGAACACGTTCTCAATGAAACCAAAGGACACGGTGATTTGGAGTATTCGACAGGAGTAAAGCATCCTGCCAACGAACCGTTTCCCGCAGATACCACGTTGACTTCCGTATGAATCAAGATCAACTACCACGATGCATTGATCTAACACGCTACGAACTAGCTTTACTGATCGCATCAATCAAAGCTCACAACACAGATTATGAATTACTAAGAAGCGAACTTTGCATTTACTTTGCACTCGTCTTGAATAGTTGCAGTTGATTTCGTTGGGTGGTAGCTACCTCTACAAGATCCCTCTATTCAAGTAGTATTTCCTCACGTTAGCAACTACTGCTAACAAAAAGCAACGATTGTCCCCTCCAATCGAGTCATTGTTGGAGCAAAAAGATATTTGGACTGGCAATATCTTTCCATTTCTGGGTGTAGGACACTATGCCTTTGTGGGAGGAGTCAACAAACAGTTCAACTAACTCTACAAGGCTTACCAGTTGTACTGTCATTCCATCAGGATCCGTGCCATACAACCAGCGCCAGCGTTGCATTCTTCAACGTCTCTTGTGCCAAATACTGGCATTTGGATGATACCAGACGTTTTGGTACCGAGAGAAGCTACTTTCGTGCCCATCTTTGCAAAAGAATTGCCAAAGTGGGAAGTCTTCCTGTTCTCCAATGGGCACGCCAGGAAGGAAATCCATGGAATTTTTGGGCATTCTCTGCTGCTGCCAGCAGTGGAAATATGGACATTTTGAAGTATCTTCATGAAAATGGATGCCCCTGGGATACTCGGATGTGTGCTGCTGCTGCCACCAATGGTCATTTGAATATTTTGAAGTATCTTCATGAAAATGGGTGCCCCTGGGATGTAGAGACAAGCAAAATGGCTGCTCATGGTGGCCATCTGGACACATTGGCATATGCTCACGAACATGGCTGTCCATGGGATAAGATGGCATGCCGAGGTGCTGCCAGCAATGGTCACTTCGATGTGTTTAAGTATCTTCATGAAAACGGATGCCCCTGGTCCCGTCGGGTGTGTGCTGCTGCTGCTGAAGGAGGGCATCTTGACATTTTGAAGTATGCTCATCAACAAGGTTGTCCATGGAATGATATGGCCAGCTATGCTGCTGTCTGTAATGGTCATTTGGATGTTTTGAGATATCTACATGAAAATAGGTGCCCCTGGGCCCTTGGCTGTGTCCTGCTGCTGCTAGAGGCGGGCATCTTGACATAGTATGCTCATGAACATGATTGTCCATGGAATGATATGACCTGCCAAGAAGCTGCCAGTAATGGCAATTTGGATATTCTGCAGTACCTACATGAAAATGGGTGTGCCCATGGGACCAATCGACCTGTTTTGCTGCTCGAATGGGCCATCTGCACATTTTGAAGTATGCTCATCAACATGGCTGTCCATGGGATGAAGATGTATTTCGCGAGGCTGCAGTCAATTGCAAGTTGGATGCTCTGATGTATCTTCATGAAAATGGGTGCCCCTGGGGCCCTTTGGTGAGTGCTGCTGCTGCTAGACGCGGACGTCTGGACATTTTGAAGTATCTACACGAAAATGGATGCCCATGCAATGAAGAAGTATTCCGAGCAGCTGCCAAGTGTGGCACTTTGCGGATTCTGATGCTTTCCCATGAAATTGGGTGTCCGTGGAATGAGATGACATGCCGTAATGCTGCTCGAAAGGGCCGTTTGGATGCTCTGAAATATCTACATGAGAATGTGTGCCCCTGGGACCAACGGACGTGCTCTGCTGCTGCTAGCGGAGGGCATCTGGACATCTTGAAGTATGCTCATGAGCTTGGCTGTCCCTGGGATGCATACGCATGCCGTGAGGCTGCTAGTCATGGAAAGTTGGAGATTCTAAAGTATCTACACGAGCATGGCTGTCCTTGGAATTCAGACACAAGCCATGCTGCTGGCCGCTACAACCGTGTGGAAATGCTAAAGTATCTGCAGGAAAAAGGGTGCCCAGGGTGGGAAGACTACTTCGATGGTGAGAATCTTTTGGACCAACAATCTGATGAGTCCACCTCGGGCGAAGAATCTGATTGGGACTACCTAATCTAGGATCAGTACTGATACCAACGACAACAAAAACGGCAAACCAAAAACCACAGGCACTGGTATTTCTCAATCCGACTAGCTTAACTTTCTACACATCTACCTCTTTCTCTTTCGCCTCCGCTTGTACTGAGCGGGCATTCCATCTTCTGCTTTGCCCTTACTTTTCGTTTGTGTCCCTTTCCGGCCAACTTGACGACACAAAACCAAAAGCTGGCGAGCCCTCAGAAGCGCACAAACCAAAGTGCAACAGGAGCTTTGACTAAGCAAAAGCCTTATTGATGTAAAGATGTCAGAGAACTTAGGGAAAACTGTCGACGATGGCAAGGTGGCTCAGCAGAGAAGTCGAAAACGTTTTACGTGGATTCAAAAAGCGCCTGACCATGAATTCCTGGCCAAGGCGGAGCCTTCCAGACCTGGGAAGAGGTGCTGGGCGACTAAACAGCCCATAAAGGAGGAGAACTAGCAACGGTAGGATTTAGCATGACGATGATTCGACTTGAAGTTATCGACAGGCCGCGAAGCACTATTCAGTACATGTACCAGTACGAAAATCCATTCTAGTTCCTTTAGGCTAGTCTACTCTCTCAGCGCCCACCTGGTAGCATCTTTGAGACGGAAAACACAACATCAGAGCAGTCAAGCAAACGCAAGAGGCCAGAGCCATCGAGCAAGCAGCTAACTACCAGGCAGCAATCCAGGAAAACCGAGCAGGAAGCAATGCCTAAGCGGACTCCTGTTCCGTTCGTTTGGCTACAACAACAGACCTCAAGGCGTCCATCGTTCAGATTTGCCTTGATCAGGTCTGTGTTTACCTGGTATCATTACGGAAGCAACTGAATTGATTTATGAGTCCTAGTTGCTCGAAGGCTACTCTCGGGGATGTGAATCGGGGCATTCTAAATCATCGTGTTATTGCCGCGCCTTGCACGGAGCTCGTCTTCAACCTGCAGACCGCTCTGGTGAGCACATATTAGCACATTGTTTCTGGTTTGTGCAAGCGCATCGTGACGACTGGAGTTGCGGGAATACCTGTTTTACATCTTCATCAGGCAGTTCACTGTTTTCTTTTGGAAGAATGACTGAAAATAGAAGAATGACACCATCTGGAAGAATGACACAATCTGGAAGAATGACGCAATCTGGAAAGGATCTACGTAAAAACGCGTAGAAATCAGTACCAGTGATGATGTAATTTGGAAGAATGACACAATATGGAAGATTGAGTAATTCGGAAGCATGACTCAAAGTGGAAGATTTACTCCACTTGCTGGTAACTAACCAAAGGAACCCCTTCAAGAGCCCATTCCCCGCAACTCCACTGTCGTCAACTTCAAGCCGTTTGGCATGATCCTGGGACTACGCAGCACTTGCACCAATTTGCAAAGGTCATGGATTCCAAAAAGCCCGCGTCCGCGGACATGCCTGTTGTCGTCGCTTCATTCGAAGCCTGTTTGGCGCTCTCTTGCTGTTTCCCTTGCTTCGTTTGTTCAATATATTGGTCCACAAGAGCTTCGAGAGTATCGAGAGGAACGGCTCCACACGTCAGGACGACGTCGTAGTAGTCTCGCGGATCGAACTTGTCTCCTAGCTCTGCTTCGGCTTTGGATCGCAACCGGAACAGAAAGCGTTCGCCGACCTTGTAAGCTGTCGCTTGACCGGGCCACGTAATGTACCGTGCCGTTTCTTGGGCTGCATCGTGTTCCCCCATTGCTGTGTTTTGCAACATGAATTTCAAGGCTTGATCCTTGGTCCATCCCAGCGCATGCATGCCAGTGTCTACTACCAATCGACAGCTCCGGAGCGCCTCCATGGACAGCTGTCCCATGCGATCGGACGGTCGTTGGTACAAACCCAGTTCTTCGCCAAGCGTTTCACAGTGCAACCCCCAACCTTCAATGTATCCAGTGTAAAATGGGAAACGACAGGGTGCTTCAAAATAACGGCGATCTTCTTGGTAGCGGCGAAAATCTGGAATGTCTGCCTCACCCTGGATGGCAGCTTGTGTGTGATGTCCCGGTGTTGCTTCGTGGAGCGTCAATGCTTCACATTCATACGTTCTTCGCGTCTCGAGTTCCGAAGTATTGACATAGAAGGTTCCAGGACGTGGAGCGGCTCGATCCGAGGACCCAGCCAAGTAGTAAGCAGCAGGAGCCATGGGAGCACTGGCTGGCGGCGTTTCCACAATCGAAAGCGGCATTCTGGGCAAGGTAGTAACATGAAAGAGCTTGAGCATCGCGGGGGCAATGACGCCGACAAGATTTCGAAAATGTGCCAATAAGGCTTGTGGAGATTGTGGCGTGTAGTCTTGTGTCACTCTCAAATGCTCCAAGTAGTCGTCTAGCTTTCCGTCGAATCCGTCTTTTGATGCAATGGATTCCATGGCGGTTCGTACTCTTGCCACTTCATCCAATCCCAACTGATGGACTTGCTCGGGAGTCAAGTTTGTTGTCGTATGAAACTCCAAGCAGTCGGCATAGTATTGAGCGCCATCGGGATATCCTTTGGTAGCACTGATTTCTTCCCGCAAATTGGGTATGTAATCGTTTTCCAAAAAGTCTGCAAATTTGGTAAATGCCTCTTGAACAGCTCCATTGACGAGACCCATGCATTCTGTCTCTTGATCCTTTTCTTCTTGTGGAAAGGCATCTTGGAATGGATCGGAAAAGGCTGTAAGACCACTGTCCACCATGGACCGAACCTGCTCCACCACCCCTTCCAAAGAGATTTTGGCCGGTGTCCTGTTTTCTAGCAAACCGTTCCGTAGCAAGTCCATGACTTCTTCCAACTGCTTGGGAATGGCTTGTAGAAACGATTTGTAAAACCGTCGCTGAGCGGTTGTCTTGACGGGCAAGTATCGAGCATACAGAGGTAGATCTGTCTGAGGTCCTTCAAGTCGATTGACACAACACAGATATGCCTTGTGCTTGGGCGTAAATGTGACATAATCCGCCAATTGCTTTTGGTAGAGATCATACGACAGCTTTTCTTGGTCATTGGCTAATTCGTCTCTGTTCACATGGGTCTCCAACCGCTGCAGCGCTTGGCGCAACCAAGCTTCTCGTTGCCGAAAGGATTCCAGCGATCGGGGATCCAACGAATGCGTCGATCGTCGCTGTGAGAGAAACCCCAAGGCAGCTGCCAATTCGGGATCGGTGTCAATCCTCCATTGCCAAGTTGCTTCTAGTTCCTTGCGCAACGATTCACTGCTGGCGGCAGACAACATAGTGATGATGGTGATACGGCTGTACCTGGTACCGGTACCTGGTACTAACTATCAAATGCTTGTCAAACTAACTGTTGCTTTCGAAGTTGCGATGTTTGGCTGTTGGCTGAACGGTATCTTTGAGGAAGATTGATCATTAGGGCTGAGGATAAGATCTTTTGCCAATGGCGAATTGCCAAATGGGTGACTTATACCGTACCGGTACAGTCGTACCGGGTAGTCTGGCTTGACTAGCTAGTGTCGAGGGGGTGTGGGCACAGACACAACATCATTCAAGAAAGCAACGAGGTGTACATGTATCGATCATGATGATTGCCGTCATACTGTACTACTGTACGGTAGTCTACTGGGTGCGATAAGACAAAAGACCAATACATGTTTGTCAAATCCTACGATCCATAAAAAAGAACATTAGTCGACTATCGAAGTAAGAAGTAAGCATCATCTCTCCCAACACCCACGATGAAGTCGTCATCATCATCGTCATCTACTGAAATGAGAATTCCCCTCAAACAAGCCATTCTGGTACTCTTGATGGGCATCGCTTCTTCCATTGGAATCTGTGTTTGGACTGGCCATTTGAATGCGCAGCATCCCTTTTCCTTGTCAAGAGCCATATGGCGCGCCCATTATGCCTACGAACGAAATTGGCGCTGGCTGTCCCATGTCGTAAGACTACGAGACTGGAGATGGCTTCACAAACAAGTGCAACCCTTCTTTGATGATCCACAACAAACTCCCTACGCACAACTTTTTGCGTCCATGGAAGCCCAGAGTGAGGCTCTGACACAGGAATGGATGCAATTTGCCAAAACGTACAGTGGGGCACCCCTCATTGGCAATGTCTTGCCCGATCACGCCGGGTACAATCAATATGTTGGAGATCGGTGGTCCACCTTGTGGTTGCGCATGTTGGGACTGGAAAGTGAGGTTTTCCACAGAGATTTCCCGCTCCTTCGGAAACTCACGCAGAATGTCGCCTTTGTGGGCATTAGTGTCACGCATGAAAACACGTTCATTGACATTCATCGAGGATACAATCCACTCATATTGAGGTATTTATTTGGCTTGCAGGTACCAGAAGGATGCAATCAGGAGGACAATTGTAATGGAACAACCACCACAACAAATACTACTAACGAAGAAGAAAAACCCATGTTCTTGTTGGTGAACGCACCTGATGAGCAACAAGGGGAAGAATGGGCCGTTCGATATCCACAGCATCAGCCTTCTCGCGTCCCAAACAAAAAGAACTCCAACAAACCCACTGTGGGTGGACTAAAGGCCCACTGGGAACAGGGAAAAGGAATATTGTTTGATGATCTGTTTGAACATGGTGTTGTCAACCTTTGTGGAACACGAGCTGTTGTCTGGCTGGATTTGCCACGATGGGATTTGCAGTTCTGGGGGTTGCAATCTGTTTACAACTTTGTTTCCTGGAGACTTGGATATTTGTTGCCGTATACAAAGACTGCCATTCGACGGACCAATGATTGCTTTGCATCCGCAGAAACAGCCCGCCAATGTAATCAAGAAGATGGCCTTATCGTCAAAGGAAAGAAGCAATAAAGAAACCATTGTTGAGATAACAAGAAGAGATCTATAGCCATTGCGAGCTAATTTCTTTTGCATAAGCAGAATACGCACCGCAAAAGCTACATGTAGTCTAGATGTTTCCTTCACCATTTCTACATGTACGTGTGCAAGTCTTCACATTTACAAGTCTTCACAACATGTACAAGTCATCACAACACCTTCTTGAGGTTGCGTACCGGTACATGTACCGGTACCTACCATTTAGACTAGCTACGATATGACATAGTTCCAAGGATCCAAGCAGGAAGGATTGGGGGACTGCCTCCTTTTACTGTACGGTACCACCAACTACTCTGAGCCGGCACTGCACTGTACACCGTACCGTACCGCTAGTGTTGAAAAGGTGTGAACTTGAACGCACAATTTCTCTAATTTAATCAATATCCTTCCAGCTCTACTGTCTAGTAGACTGGCTATCTGTTTCGTTTTCTCTTTCTCTCTCGTTCA
>CAICTM010002736.1:0-11976 GCA_903772945.1 Seminavis robusta | reverse complement strand
TGGTGTGCTGATGCATCCTGCGAGACTCGCACAGAACTAAACTTCAGCCAACACTACACCTGAAAGGACTGCGCAACTAGTGCAGGCGTATGTAAGCGATGCCAAAGCTGACCGATAACAAACCCAAGACGCGTAGCTGGGATTGATGCCTCCAAAAATTGCAGAGGAGATCCTTGGGAAGGACTATGTATTGTACTGAATAGGTCCTTACAACGTCGGGGATCTGAGTTCACCTTGCTCTGACAAGTTATCCGGAACTGGTTCGAGATTGCAGAGTTCTGCTCCAAGGCAGCAGACAGAGTTAGCCATCGTTCCTGACACGGCTTACCTCGGATCATGCCTCTAGTACATGGATAGAGGACCGATGGTTCCGCGCAGAGGTCATAAGACACTCCGGATGAATATGGTACTTCGTCACAAGTTCATACCTACGCGTAACCACTCAAGCCTATATGTCGGACGTGTCATCAAATAGACATTGAACGCTGTTCAAAAACATCAAGTGCCAAGACGAACTCGTGAATGATCCTGGGATGAGGTCTACGGCGGTTCGCTTTGAATGAACGCCCGATTTACCATGCGCGCACGCCCGCACAGGTCATCCGTGACTTCACAACGTCCGTTCGAAGCAAACTGGAAGTAATTAAACGCGAACGATAACACAGAGGGAAAGGACGCGTGTCCCTCATCAATACAATGTCAACGATACTGTGAGTTTTCAACAGTATCAGCACCGCAAAGTACGGTCAGCCAAAGTACAAAGTCCTTACACTATAGAACCGAGTCAATGACAATGGCACTGTACGGCTCAACACTTGCTACCGCCCACAGGCGGCCAGTCTACCAGACTTGGAACATAAGGTATATCACCCCATACAAGGCCTGATCCCCTTGTAGGATTACCATCGTGCGACGCACAAGTCTACATCCAAATCTCAGAGAGTGCCCCGCACTTTAAAATCATATGTTCTCATTTCCGACTGCTGTCGCCCTTCTGTGACCCTTGTCAGGGGGCGAATGCAATACACGCTCCTTAGCCTTATTCCACTCGATCCTAGTATAGGGTTTGAGTTGAACTCATGACTGAGGTCTCTTGTGAATAATCTTTGAGACAAGGGTTCTCATGACCGCGTCTAGTCACTAGGTTAATGATGAAACATCGCTCTAAAAGATATTTAAGCCAGCGTGGAGTACTTCCACCTACTACGATCCGGGCTAGACAAACCTTCCAGCGCTTTACGTTTTAGGATCGTGAGAACAGGATTACTACCCACCACTACTCTATCCCACTTTAAGTCTCCCGCGGGGACGGGAAGCCAATTTCTACGATCCCTTGATGATGAGATCTCTCTCGTGATTAGTTTTCATAGCTTTCTAATCTCTCGCCATAACTTTCATTCTCTCAAACATCAAAAACAACTCGAAAGATCTTTACACTAGTTTTAGCGTAGTGCAAGTGCCGTATGGTAACCACGAGATATTTTTCATAACAGAGACTTTCTAAAGCCAACGCACAGACTCGGTACTTTGTAACACGAAGCACAACCTTCGTAATTCCATTTGTCCCGAGGGTTAAGTTACTAATTAATCGTTCGTAAGACCACAGACCCAAAGCTCTTCAGCATCCCAGCAACAACTGTAACACGAGATATTACCTTCGTAATCACACCTGGAACCGGTTCGGGCGAAACCCTGCAAACTTTAACCAAGCAGGAAATGACCCTACCCCGCCATCACGGGAGGTACTGACGCCAGGAATTCATTTTTGGGAACAATGTTCCCAAAAATCACAAGTCACAAACAACAACAACAAACAACACAACAACAACAAACACAAAACAACACAACAACAACAAAACAACAAACAAACAACAAACAACAACAACAAAACAACAACAAACAACAACAACAACAACAACAACAACAACCAACAACAACAACAAGCAACCAACAACAACAACAACAACAACAACAACAACAACACAACAAAACAACAAACACAACACAACAACAACAACACAACACAACAACAACAACAACAACAACAACAACAACAACACACAACAACACAACAACAACAACAACAACAACAACAACAACAACAAAACAACACAACAACAACAACAACAACAACAACAACAACAACAACAACAACAACAACAACAACAACAACAACAACAACAACAACAACAACAACAACACAAACAATCAACCAAACAACAACAACAACACACAACACAACAACGTTATATTGCTCTTGTTGTTGCCACTCCCTTGCTTCCTCCTAGAAGGCAACCACACTCCCCTCCTTGTAATTACTAGTGGTCATAATACCCTCTACTAATATTCTACAAAAGGAAGATGCTTATTTCAGAGGGCTTTACACTGTTAAAGTCAACATCTGATCCTTGCTGTATACTGCACATACCGCATACTGTCTGATAAAAAATCCTGTATGTACCGTTTACGGTTTACCGTACATACGGCATATTCTCAGATCAAAAATCCCGGCTGTACCATTTACGGTTTACAATACCCACAGTTTACTGCTTACAGTTTACCGTCCATCCGTTGTTGACCACTTACAATTTACGGTTTACGGTTTACGGTTTTACAATTTTACGGTATACGGTATCCGCCCGCCTCAATGCCTCCAAAGAAGAAACAACGCAAGGGGAAACCCAAAGTCACAGCAGATGAGACAGAGGAGAAGGAAACCAAGATCAATGAGACTCCTCTTCTTGAACCTTACCCATATGCATCTATCCAAGCTACGAAAGTATTCCAAAGAAAGCATTTGTGGATGCCATGGAAAAGCAAACTCCAATGCACATTCTCTTTAGAGATAAAGAAGATCAGCTTACTATGATAATACTACTGTTACGCGCAATGATCTTCTCAGTGATTTCAGCTGATTGGCATTGATTTGGGCACCAGTTTTGTTGTACACCAACATCTGTATGGTTGAAGGAGATAGGTGCACCTTCAAAAGACTCTCTGCCAGTTCCATGACATCTTTGCCTTGGTGAGATCGCTGTAGCAATATTTGATCAGGATCCAGCATGGGATGGCCACAATGAGTTGCTTTCCCTGCTTGGTTCATAGGAAGGTACCAGCGGGTTTTTTAATTCGCTGAAAATAACCTGAAAGTAGAAAGGACACGTGATACCTTCACCTCTGATAGGTAGCTGTGTTGTTTTTCTCTTGCTGTCATCACACTCCTGTGAGGTATAGAACGTGTACCGTAAACGGTATATTGTGAAGACAATGTATATGTTAGCAGAGTTATACATGCGGTAAACGGTATATTGTATGTATTATATGAATATATTATAGGCGGTAAACGGTATATTGTACGTACCGTAGGAGCGTAGTACCTGTGTCTGGGACATACAATTCTGATGATTTCTTATCCCATCCTTTGTTCTTTATTCTTAATAAAGTTACTGCTGCAGCTGTTGAATTTACTGGGAAGCCAATATACATTGATGAGTGAAGACTTCAAGTTGTATATGTATCCATCAGTCTTCCTCTCTGTATGTTCCAGTGGATCCATAAGATTGACTTCTATCTCTCTATCATCTTGAAGAGAAGTAGCAACCTTCAATATCACTTCAGTTGGTTTCAAGATAGCTGAAGTGCAGTCAAAGTTGGAAAGATTATGTAGGTTTTCAAAGTATTCAGCCATTGTTGATCTGTTTGCTTTGTTGATATGATGCTGACTTGTGATGATGCTGCTGTTGTACATGGACACAATGACTTAGATAATGACCAAAATTTTTCTACGGTAAACGGTAAACGGTGGTACTCAGGAAACAAAAGAATCTAAACAATATACGGTAAACGATATAGAATTTTCTTTGGTAAACGGTATATGGTTGAAACGGTATACGGTTGACCTTGTGTAATCGGTGTTACACCGTTCACATCGTTTACCGTATACCGTATTCGCCACTCATTGGTGGTGGCTAAATTATTAAGCAGAGGTATTTTTTATTTAAGTGCCACCTGGTGGCCTGCTACATTGTGGTGCTGTTGACCCGCTGTCGCGGTGCGGCTGCACCCCAAGGCCATGGGTCCACCACGGACTTTTAGGTCTAAGAGCAGTTTTGTCCTACCGGTAAGCAGCTTCACCGGCTTTAATTTAAAAATTCGACTCGCACAACCACAACGCGACAACTTCGAAGGGACACATTTCTTGTGTTGACGGTACGGTACATGTATCATACCTTCGTTCTCTGTTGCACAGCTTGGTTTTCCAGAACGGAAAGAAGGATGAGTAGTAGCCAGGGATCTCCTTCGGGAGGGCGTTCTCAGGCGATGAACGACGAGAACGACGAATCCCGTCATGAACGAGAAGATCGCGGTGGTGATGATGATGATGCGTCTACTGGAAGACTCAACAACAACCACAATGCCCCACCGTTGGAACCCGCCATGGTGTGTACCTGTGTGGTCGAACTTGGACCGCGAGTTTGCTTTGCCACGTACAATGAAGACTCGAATGAAATCATTCTGGAGGAGAGCGTGTGCAGCGGGAAAGACTTCGGAGTCGTGGCCGAGAAGTACTTTGCCCTGCTGCGACCCAATCTCTTGTTGGTGAGCAGCAAAGTCGTCAGCAACGAAAGTTTTCTCGAGGCTCTCACTCGGCCACTGTCACAGCTCGATCTCGACGGCGAAGAAGAGGAAGAAAACAACGTGACACCGCTGGCTAGTCGGTCCATTCCTTATCGCGTACTCAAATCGGGAGCCTTTGATAGTCGAACCTGCATGACGCTCATCTCACAAAAGCTTCGAGTCTTGTCCCTCCTTCGAAAGACACAAGAAGGCGCTGCGGGTCAGTACTACGATCCACTGTATCAAGACGGAAATCTTCCCTATTACAACTCGGACAACCAACGCGTGTTCCCCGTCTCCAGCTATCACCAGCTCGGCACCTTGATCAACTTCAATTCCGAAATCACGGTCAAGTGCATCGGAGCCTTGCTCTCGTTCCTCCAGGGCACAATATTCCGAACGGAAGCCGACGAGACAGTCACCGTGGCCAACATTACCCACGCACAAACCTCCAAGTTTATGATTCTCGGAGAAGGCGCCATCGAGGCATTGCACATCTTTGCCACGGAACATCATCCTCTCATGGCAGCCAAGGGACGCGGCAACAGCAAGGAAGGATCGAGTATCTTTTCGCTACTCGACCGGACCTGTTCCAAAGGAGGACGGCAAATGCTACGAAATTGGATGCTCAAGCCGCTCTTGAATCGCGACGAAATCCTCATGCGCCAAGACGGTGTCGAGCTCTTTATGGACGCTACAATGATCGATTCGGAAAGCCTAATGGGCTTGATGAGCAACCTCCTCAATGAAATTGGTGAGTTTGCCTGAGGCTGCACCTATGCTGTCGACCTCGTTGCAGAGTACCGACTCATACGATCACACGATCATTCCTGCCCACTAATTTGGCAGCTCCCATCAACCAGATCTTGCAACGACTCAAGAAGTGTGCCACTCTACCCGTTGATTTTGTCAAGCTGACTCGGACCCTGTCGGCTGCAAACGAGATTTGCGGTGTCTTGTCCAACGAAATTATTGGAAGCCTTCAGGCTGCAATGCCCGATGACGAGACTGCCGCAGCAAGTGAAGCTGCCATGTATCGTCGACACAAGGCGGGGCGGTACATTTTCTTTGTGCAACACATCCTGGAACGTTGCAATGTTCAAGTCTTGACCAGCCTGCAGGAACATATTTGCTCCGTTGTGGACGAAGAATCCACCTATGAATGCGGCTCCGTTTGCATCAACACGGGTTTTCACCAAGAGCTAGATGCCAGAAAGGAGGAATACGATAAACTGCCAGGTACGTCGCATGGCAAGAATAGTTTGTCAACCGCCATGTCTTCATTAACTTGATGATGGACCCCTTTGCACACTTGACATTACTACCAATGTTAGGAATATTGCTAGAAGCTCGAAATCAGGTCATGCAAAAGCATCCGCAGCTTGGTCACCTCATCGTTCTGTTTTACCCACAGGTTGGTCTCATCTTTGTTTAAAGCTACTGTAGTTTGGCACTCTGGCGAACTCTTATTTATCCTACTTTTGCGATTGAATGAATCCTTCGTCTGCCTTCAGGTTGGATTCCTGGTGGGCATGACACAACAGTTTGCAATCGATCCAGCCACAGGCATGTTCAGCGAAGCGCTCCCTTCCGATTTCAAGTACCAATTCGGCAAAGATGCAATGTACTATTTCAACAACGACGATACAGCGATCCTCAATCAGACATTCGGAGATCTCGACGGGTGGATCAAGGACACAGAGGCAATGATCATTTCAGATCTGGAAGATGAAATTCTCGAACAGGAAACAGAACTCAGGGAAACCTTCTTGGCACTTTCTGAAATGGATTGCATACTCGCATTTGCTTTCGTCGCTCGAGAGCGAAACTATATCCGTCCAACCATTCTTCCTCCTCCGCCTCCAGACTCTCACTCAACGACAATAGTCAAAATCAAAAGAGGACGACACCCTCTTCAAGAAATCCTTGTGGAAGGAAGACCGTTTGTTGCCAACCATGTCGAAATCGACGACAAGAAGCTTGTCAATGTTCTCACGGGACCAAACTTCTCTGGTAGGTCCGCAGTAATGTGGCCCTATGTAATTGGTGTTTGCACTATCTTTTCTGACCTCTGCGTTGACATCGCTGCCATGTAGGAAAAAGCTGCTATGCACGGAAGGTTGGGGCTTTGGTCTACATGGCCCACATCGGATCATTCGTTCCGTGTGACGAATGTGTGCTGAGCATCGTTGACCAGATATTTACGCAGTTCGCTCGCACTGAAACTTGTGCTGTTCCTCAAAGCAGCTTTCAGCTCGACCTGACACAGATGGGAGGCATCTTTAGCAGATGCACTCCCAGATCGCTCGTAATTTTGGACGAGTTCGGAAAAGGTATGAGATCGGATCATTATGGCTTGGACAGGGTCACTCCGCCTCACCTTGCTGTCACAAACAAACCGAGCAGGGACAAGTCCATCCTCTGGAATTGCGCTTCTAGTGTCTGCGCTTCGGTGGTTTGCGTCGAAGGATGTTGCTGTTGTCTGCACTACCCACTTTCTTGAGATGTTCTCTCGGGGCTATCTAACAGACGGCCAAAACGGAATCAACGCAATGCAAATGGCAGTTCACATTCCCGACGACACGGAAGACATGGCTACTCCCCTGTTTCGACTGCAAGAGGGAGTTGCTTCCTCCTCTGCAGGAATCATTTGTGCAAGGATGGCAGGGTTGGACAGGAGGATTGTTCGAAGAGCCAAGCAGATTGTGGCATCCTTGAAGGCGGGAAAACCAATAGAAGCAAGTCTGGATCTGCTCAAAGCAGAAGTTGAAAGCATGCCGGCTGCAGTGAAACAGGCTTTGGGATACTACTTTGCAGTTGACTGGGCCAATGCGACCGATGAGCAAGTCGAGACATTGATCGAGAAATTTCAAGCTCTTCGGCAAGCTCACGTCTAGGCTGTAAGGGCCTTCAATTTATGGATATGAGGAGCCAGTTTGTCCAAATCTTCCCTCCAGAGATCCTCGGGTGTCTTTTTCATTATTTCCTCCAGGTAGGCTTGCTTTGCTGCTGCGTCTTCTTCTAGGGAGGAAATTTTTTCCTTAGTCAAACTTGACAAAGGCATGCTTAGCAAGTAGTCATAATCACGCTCCTTTTGGGGTGATTCATGTAAAGTAGCAGCATCGTCACCCGCATCTTGGTCGTCTCGCAGCCTCATGGCAAGAATGTTATCGTGTCTCACAGCTGATAGTTCAGACGCCGTGGACAAACCCAACTTACGTATCTGCTCTATCACGACCTCTTTCGACTGCCTGAGATCGATTTCGCCAGTCACAACAGCACGGATGAACCTTGCCTTATTTGTCATCAAAGCCGAGGCATGCTTCGTCTCGGACTCCAGTATGGACTTTCTGTCTCTGTATAGATCCAATCTCACCGGGAAGTAGCATTCTGCTATTTCTTCTGCAGACTCGAACTTTCTGATGGCGCCCGTTGCATCAAATGCATTCATGTTGGTCGTGGCCAGGTTGGCCTTTAGCTTGAACGCAGTTTCCAGCCCCCCACTATTTTTCATCAATCGTTCCAACTTTGTCGGCTTCATCTTCACCTTGAAAGAGACTTTAGTTGTTGTGTGGTTCTCTACAAAGCTGCCGATCTCGCCTCGGTTGCGCATCTTAATAAGTCTCCGCTTGTATTGGCTAGTCCAGCATTTCAGTGGTAGCTCATCAATCAAGATAGAAGATGCCGATGCCTTCTTCGCTCGCCCGTAAGTTGCAAAACCCCGGCCATCACTCAAAGGTTCGATCCTTCCCTCGAAACCTTTGGCATATGGTCTGATAGCTGGAAGATCATCCAAGCCGTCGAGTCTTGCCCTGATATATTCTAACACATCAGCAGGATCAAAAGATGGAATCTGGGTGCTCCATCCAGTTCCAATCCCTTGGCTTCCATTAACGAGCAACATTGGCAGGATGGGGCAATAGAATTGTGGCTCAATCATTTGTCCGTCATCTTCCAGGTACCGAAGCAATACGTCGTCTTCCTCGGGGAAGAGGTACCTAGCGATTTCGCTCAGGCAAGTGAAGATGTACCTTGGTGATGCTGCATCCTTACCACCGGTCAAGCGAGTCCCGAACTGCCCCGATGGCTGTAATAGATTGATATTATTAGAGCCGACAAAGTCTTGCGCAAGGCCAGTGACTGTGGAAGTAGGAAAAGGAAGCTGTCAGTGTCAGCAACAACAGTTTCCTGAAACTTCACGATTTGGCCCATGTTGATACGTACTTGTTGACTGCAAAGACGCTTCCCCATGATGGTATGCTGTATGTTCTGCGCAGTATCCACTAAGTTGCGCCACTTTGATCTCATTCTTGAGCTTTCGTTTGAAAGCTGCATAGAGAACCTTTCTTTGCGACGGCTTTAATCCGTCAATCACGCTGGGCAAGCTACGAACATTGTCGGCATTGGAAAAGTGGATCATTTCCTTGTTGACAAAGTCTTCGTAGGAGACGGCGTTCCCAGCCTCCGGAGAAACGACGACCGTGCTCTGCGGGTCGTAGGTTTCATTGATCCAGTCCCGACGTTCTGCCGCGCCACTCTTATCAAAAACCATGTCCAGCATCGCCCCGTCGCTGTCCGAATGCCAGTGAAACGGTCGAAAGTGATCTTTGTACGCTGTGAAGTATTCCTTCGCTTCGCTTGCCGTTGAAGTTCCAAGACCTTTGAAGTACTTTACGTTCCAAGTCTTGAATTCCGATTCCGACAATGAGTTCCGCCACTTGTCGTATTCGGCCATCGAATAGAAAGGTAAAACTTCTTTCCGCTTTCCCTTCTTTGTAGCTTTTAGCAACGGTGTAATAAAGGATGACAGAAATGTCTTGTCGCTAGCGTCCGTGGGACGGTCCACGGGTGGTTTCAAGAGCTTTGGCCAAAAGTATCTAAAAAAGTTGATGACAAGTCCTTTGATATGGGAACCATCGGTATCTTGATCTGTCATAAGCATGACGTGTCCATATCGGAGCTCTGCTCTCTCTTCGATTGTGTCATACTCCTTATCAAAATCCAAACCAAGAATTGCCACCAACGCCTTCACCTCGGCATTCGTTGTGAGTTGTGACAGTTTCGCGTCACGTACATTCAAGAACTTTCCTCGAAGAGGAAACACTCCAAAGTGGCTACGACCAACCACTTCGAAGCCAGCAACTGCCAATGCTTTGGCGGAATCTCCTTCTGTCAGTATCAGCGTACAATCCTTCCCGGCATCGTGAGACCCCGCCTTGTGTGCATCCTCTAGCTTGGGAATCGAAAGCAATTGTCGCCTGGTCTTTTTCCCTCCCACTTCTTTGAGGAGCTGTGCCTGTTGACGACCCTTGGCCACATTGACAACTTCCTCTATTATCCCCGGTCCACCGTCTTCGAGTGGTTTTACCAGTTGCGTGTTGAGAAACTGTTTGCTCAAAAGACAGGAGCTCCCGAACTTGTCCGGACTGGACGTGAGGTATTCTTTCATTTGCGAATCAAAGTCTGGGTTTTCAATCAAAGATCGAACCGACAGGAACAAACTACGTCGAATCAGACTGGGACTCGTGGCGGCCACCAAATCGGCATCATACTTTTTGTCGAGTTCGTCTTGAATTCGTTTAATGATTTGATTGGCAATGGCATTGACATGCGTCCCACCTCGATGCGTGGACATGCCATTGACAAACGAGACCGATTCGAAGCTTCCCGTTTCGGACAATCCCACACCAACGTGCCATCGTGGATTGACGGCCTCAAAGCACATGGGTGGAGCCGCATCGCTACGATACAGTTGACTGTATTGGTCAAAGGAGGTGACCGCCACGTCTCGCCCATTCAAGGTAACGTGCAAACCATCATGACATCCCGCAATATCCACCACTCGTCGACACATGATGTGATAATCTTCGGGACGAATCACATGTTGGTGTGGGTTGCCCGTCAATCGAGGGATATCGGGTTCAAAGGTAATGCAGGTGTAATCTTCTTGTCCCTCATCACTGGCATGCTCAATTACCGGTTGACCGCATTCGGTCATGTTGTTATACCACGTTTGTGTGTATCGTTGTTGTGTCTGAGAATCAAGTGTCTCGACGGTGAAGGACTTGGAAAAGATGTTGGTCAACTTGGCTCCAAAGCCATTCTTGCCTCCAGTGAGTCTCTTTTCCGATTCGACAAAGTTGCTTCCACTCATGAGGTTTCCAAAGATGAGTTCGGGAACGTACATGTTTTCTTCCTTGTGTATTTGAATGGGAATGCCTTTGCCATTGTTGTATACTTGGATTTTGGGTGGATTGATTCTCACGGTTTGAACAGTACCGGTATCGTCGTGAGGAGCAGCAGATGACCCCGGATCAATGGTGATATCGAGTCGAGTGCAATTCTGTGGATCTCGGAGTCGATTATCGGATGCATTGACGAGAATTTCGTCAAATAGTTTGATGAGTGCCGGCACAGTACCATATTCCTTTTGGACCATCCGAAGGCCGTCGTCATTGGTGGTTGTTGGATTAGTGATACCAGTAGTTGTGCCTGGATTATCAGGTTGCACACCTGGTAGCGGAAATGGCTCGGATAATACCCAACAGGTATTTGGAGGAAGGCGTTCACAGGCTCCCACGTACATGCCCGGCCTCAAGAGGACATGTTCCAATGGTGTCTTGCGGCTGTACTGTTCCTCAATGGAAAGGCCCTCGTTTTGCTGACGGGTATTATCATTGGATCGATCCTCCAAGGTTTGAGGTCTTGCCGATGAGGCAAAGTAGCGGCTACCCAAGAATTGTTCATGATGAAGACCACTGGTAGGATCAACCGTCGCCACCAATGATGGACGGTAGTAGTGGCATCCAAAGCCGAAATGTACAGATGGATTGCCGGGGGTAGCACAGCTGACAGCAGGAAATCGAATTCTACGACGAATGGATTGCCTGAGCGATAACATCTTTGACACAGCAAGCAGAGAGATGCCCCTACTGGTACAATCGTAGAGCTAGCAACTACTAGCGTTGTATTAGATGATGCATCAGATATAATGATGGGATGCTATTGACTACATACATGTACTCCACAACTAACTTGGCGACCATCGAGATCGAGCGGGAAACAAAAATCGCCAACCACGGAGTTGGCTGGGTTAGAATTTTGTTGTGGTCGTCCCTTTTTTTTGGTCCTTTTTGTAGGGTTTGGGTTAGCCGAGTTTGCCTTATTCGTTAACTTATTAATTACACTTTCCCCGAAGGGATTATGTTCTACGTTTTAGATTTGAAAACGGTATATGCAAGCCTCTTGCTAGGGCTTGCCTTTAACCGTTTGTGGGTATAGAAAAGGACATATGAGATGCATCTTGACATGGAAGTGTTTGTGTTTTCTGTGGGTGCGATATGGCGCCCTTTTTTTGTT
>CAICTM010002735.1:0-11983 GCA_903772945.1 Seminavis robusta | reverse complement strand
GTGTTTGTTAACAAAATGCACTACGCTAAAAGCTAGTGTAAAGATCTTTCGAGTGTTTTGAGTTTGAGAGAATGAAAGCTATGAGAGGATTAGAAAGCTATGAAAACTAACCAACGAGAGAGATCACAATCAAGGGATCGTAGATCTGAACTCCCGCGGGAGACTGTAAAGCGTGATAGAGTAGGTTGTGGTAGTAATCCTACTCGTTCCACGATCCAAAAACGGAACGCGTGGAAGATTCGTCTAGCATTTATCTAGTAGCGTGGAATCTCTCCACGCCAGCTAAATATCTAGCGCGATGTTTCACCATCGACCTAGTATGACTAGCAGTCATGAGAACCCTGTCTCAATGACTATTCACGAGAGACTCAGTCATGAGTCGAACTCAAACCCTATCTAGGATCGAGTCGCGAATAAGGCTAAGAGCCGTGTATTGCACTGATGGGTTCTCGCAACTATGACCCTAATCATGGTTGCCGAGAGGACCATCTCACAATTTGCAAAATTAATTCCCGCGCTCCTCACCTACAACTCAAGTACATCTCTACATCTCGCAGGTCATCACCTGCGTTCCGGAAATGGATACCCCACATGATGATGCACCGCATCAGCTCCTCAATGCCTCTCGAACAAGATTACCCTCCACATTTGGCAAGATCGACAGCGGCAACCATGAATCACTAAAGCCAGCGACCTAGCCAAGACCAGCCATTGAACTGCCGATCGCAAGAAGGTTGTCTCTCTCTCAGCTCACAAGTCTTCATTCAGCCGACGCTGAAGGCAAGAACCTAGATTAGATTAACCCACCTCTCCCTCCCTGGTTGCATGACTCAAGGCTGTCCCGTGGAACATCACATTCCCGGGACTCCCTTTTGCCGTGTGGGATCCATCCGGGACTCCCCAGTCCCGAATGGTACCGTACCTATGGTTAAGTTGTGTCATCCAAAAAAAAAGTTGTTCTTTCTTTGCCGGGATGGCTTCCCTTGACTGTCAGGACCACACTACAGTAGGCCGATTAGAAGGTTCACCAACTACAAATACCCATTCCAGCATCGCCAAGTGGTCACTTTGAGTTGAGTTGTCTATCATGTTAATGTACTTTTTGGGCAAAAAGTGAGGCTCGCCTCGCGTCCGAGTCATTTTTTGGCATTTCAATCCGAATTGGGATTGAAAAAGGCAAACCGTTTCTTTAAGTCACAGTCAGTCACATTTCTCAAGTAAAGTAACACGATAAATCCCCGTCAATCAACCAAGCACCATTTGACCACTGAAACAGCCATCCTTACGCAACCACAGCACCCGCTGACCAGTGAAAACAGATGCTTTCCCTCACAAGCAGTCCACCATCGAACTGGTGAGAGAGTCAGTCGCTCGCGGAAGCACCATGCCATCCCGTGTGCATGCCTCACAAATTCCTGGAAGATCCCATCGCGACGACCACCGACATGAAAGATCTTCCCGTGAAGCCCACAAACCACAAACCACCCACAGACTCAATATAACGACAACCAACCACACCCCACAAACACACAGTCACAATCCCTTTGTTGCATGCCTTGCAACACTCACTCTTACACCTCATCAGCAAGCTAGGAATCCAAAAATTGCAAGAGTTCAAAGGGAGTTAGAAATAAGACCATATAAAAGCAGTTCAAACAGCACAAACTCACCTTTCCATCCTCTTCCTCTGGAATGAAATTCGCATCATCAATCTCGTCCCCATTGTCGTCAAACTGAACCTCGTCTTGATCAACCAACAAGTCAATAACATTGCCGTCCCTGTCAAGCTCAAAGCCAAAGAGATTGCCCGTCTCCAATCGAGCCGCCACATCCTCCGCACTCTCCTCTTGGAGAACCGCATAACCACCACCAAGATGCGGAATCGCATCGTCATGCCACCACTGGTACTTCATCGTCAGAATATCATCCACAATATTGCGGTAGCGAGCACCACCGCGACGTTCAACAAATGTACCGTCCTTCACCATTGCCGCCTTATTCTCTTGCGCTCGAATACCCTTCTGGTCGCCAAGGCCTTGGACGACAGCGCCTCGAGCCAGGTGAATCGCCATCATCGAGTCTTCGAATCAATCCATATCCTGGATGATGCGTTCGCTTGGCGGTGCACCTTGGAGGACACGATGGTACGCTTCCTGCCCACGCTTTGGTGTCGAGATGGTGAACTTGGTTGGGTCGTCATCATCCAAATGGCTCGTAATGATGATATGACGATTCACTGAATCATTCACGTCCTTGTTGAGAGACGTATCCCAAGCGTTGGCCTCTGGACTGTTGCCTGACGGGAACTTGTCGAGACGATTGCTGGTGAGGTTCAATCCAACAGGAAGAAGCCAGTGCGCAAGGTAGCCGTGTTCGTCCATCCACTCGTAGCATTCTTTGGACGTCATCTGGGAAAGCGCATCGTGATAGAAGTACCAGCCGTGAAAGTTTGGTCGGTGCTTGTGAAAGAAGCGCTTGGATTCCTTGTACATGTGCTTGACGACCTCTGTGACACATCCCGTCGAATTCAGAGTAGTGGATCGTTGAATGAAGTCTCGCCAATCCTCACCATAACGGGACTTGTAGGGATTTGCACGCTTGCGGTAGTCAGTTGTGTGTGGGACCACATTCGAAGCCTTCCGACATGCGGCACGCCAACCTTTGAGAGTCTTGAGATTTCTCGAAACAAACGGGATCATAACTTGTCGCTGAGGTAGTTCCTCTGGAGGATCCGTCAGCGCTGCTTCACGAAGCCGGTCAGGAACCTCAACATTATGTCCCATGCGAAGTAACAGTTGTGTAGCCCAACCATGACGACGAAGTGCCCAAGGGGAGTTGACGTCCCTGTTGCCTTGCTTCCGCTTGTGAATTGGCACCACCCTGTGCTTGAGTCGTTTCTTCAAGCCATCGACGGCAGACCTGGAATAAGGGACCAAGCCTCTTTCAATTCGAAGACGATTCAGATGTTGCATCGCCATTGTCACGCTCATGCTCTTCCGTTCAATGCAGTTGGCAATGAAGACGGCATCAAACGAGTTGTTGGGGATGATGACGGGCTTGAGTCCAGCATGAACCCGCTGGCCAGTGTACACAATGTGTTGCTCGCAGCAGTGATGCAAATCTGTGAAGACGTCAACATACTTGGTCCGGTTGCTTTCTTCGTACAAGTCTCTGCAGATCTTGACTTGCGTGCCGTTGATGCCAATCCATGGAGTGTCTTTCGTGTCCTCGTGGAATGCATACTTGTAAGCATAAAGATATGCAATAGCCATCTTCTTCGCTCTCTCCTCTGGCAATATCTGCGCCAAAGCAGCTTTGACCTTCTGCTCATCCGGAATGTAATCCATGTCATCGTCATGTTGATCAGGATCCGAGTCGTCTTCTTCCATTGAGTCTTCGTCAGGCTTGAGGCGATCCGCCAATGACCGGAGGGGCTCCTCCTCATCCGAGGAAACATCTGCAAGACGAGCATGATGAGAACGACGGGTTGGACTCATCCCCAAAGCTTCAGCCACTTCACTCGCACGCTTGACACGCTTTGCTATTGCTTCATCATGAGGAGTCGGAGGAGTGACAGTCTGTTGAGCCGGCTTCTTCCTCTTCTTCTTCTTGGCACTCAATCTCCTGCCCTTGCGGCGCTTTGGGGCAACCGGATTGGGATTCGGCATGGTGGAATGATCAGTCAACCAAGGATGGAGCGTGAAGAATTCCAAAGAATTCAACGACGGAGTCAGCAAGGGTGAACGAAGAATCCGGCAAGGAAAAGGAGCGCGGAGAAGAGAGCTTGGATCGACTGGACGTTGGCTCGGTGGATGGACGGAGGGAGCGTGGATCGGAAGGAACCTTGTAAGATGACGTGACAGCACAAGCAGCGGTAGCAAGGAGTAGAAGAACAACCAAAGGACGACGGCAGATCCCCATGGCCGATCCCTCGATCGACCAGAAGAAAGATAATGAAGAAGACCACCATTTCGATTGAAGATTCCTGCAGAGGTTTGCTGTTTCGAAAATAATGAGATGGTTTCCTTCGAGGAATGAAGAATGCAGAGGCCATCCGACTGATCGACCGCGATCTTTGTCAGTTGAATTGCCGATACTCAAGCAATCAACATGGTCGCTGAATCGGATGCCCATGATCCCAAATATCGATCCCATCTCGCAAAGAGGCAATCCGATGACAACGCACATGCCTCATGGTCGCGAAATGAAACTGATTCGGAAGGAGTTGGTGTCACTCTTGTGTGTTGTGAGAGGAGTGACGGAAGGTGTCAACAAGAAGAACATGTTGACTGATCGTGCACACATGAACGAAAATAGATGCCCATGGTGGGATGCGATTTACTTTGGATGCAACGGCTAAATCCAAAACTCAAAAGACTTTCTGTGACTGGAGAGCCGGCCATCTAGTTTAAAACTAAGCCTCACATTTTGCGCTCACATTTTCGAAATCCCATGAAAATCAGCGATTTCAGTCAATCCAATCGTCTGTGCAAACTCTGTGAGATGAGGAAGTCATCAATCCAGCAAAAACGTTTCGTCAGTCTACAGGTAATACCTATGTGCATAGACTGACGAAACGTTTTTGCCCATTTGGAGCTTCCACTTTCTCATAAACGTTGTACAATATTGGATTCCGGACTGAAGCATCAGTACGGTACCCCGGGGACTGGAGACGGTCGGCTCAGTAAATGGCCGAGTCTCTCCACTCACCTAATCCTCTACTAGTCGTGTCTAGCTGCTCTGGGCGAGCGCAGCTTGTCTGCGCTCGGAAGAGGTACCCAGAGAACGGTGACGGGAAACGCTACGTGGAAGAAATTGGTAAATATCCAATGTTGAAATGGTTGATCACCAATGCCCGAGCAGCTGTGGTCACCCTTGATGCGGTCAACAACCTTAAAAAGGGCCACCCCATCATCAAATTGCAAGGATGTATTGGTGCTGTGATTCAAATTGTCATCGGGAGGTACGCTGCTTTTAATGGGATTGGCAAGCTATTGGAACGGCAGCGGAAAGCGTTGGCCTATGCAGTTTTCATGAACTCGACCAGGACAACAGAACCGATAATCCTTGGTTTCCCGAATTCGGCACACTCTTGTCACTAGAAGAAGGAGAACGAGTCAAGGTCAAGAGACAGGCTCAAGGCGTGATGGACTTGCATGTGGAAGCATCCTCTGCCGAGGATGGGCGTGTCTCAACCGATTTTGTGGACGACGAAGCCAAGAAGACCAAAAGATCCGTTTCCATTACGCCAGCAATGAGTATGTTACTATACAACCTGCTGGGGGTTGATGCGACCATTTATGACAATTGGGATGGACTTGAGGTTACCACAGCGCTACATGCTGTGTATCTGGAGACACTGAGCAACTCCACTACCCAAGAAAAGGGTGTGTGTCTCGCCCGCTTGACAAAAGCGGTGCCGCCACCAAAAGCGACGAAGCGAATTCACATCCCTTCTCAAGCTGACACTCCTACCATATTTATAAATGGAGAAAAAGCGCCTTTTTGCGATGTCATCACCAATTTCCGAGGCCTTCAGGCGAAGCACACGAAGAATGGAGAAGAATATGATCTCTTCCTCGGTGAGGAATTGCAGAAATGGGGTCTCCTGAAGACGGAGCTATCAGAGGTCATGCTGAGTGGGCAAAGCGTTGATCCACCAGCTGATGATGCAACTGATGATGAGCAAAGCATGGAAGCTTCAGCTGATGATGATTGTGAAGAAGAAGTCGAAAATGAAGTCTCGGAAGCTGCAGCTACTGCAAAAGACAATGGCGCAGGCGCTGGTAGCTCAAGCACGCAGGCGAATACCGACAAAGACAAGGGAAGAAGAAGGAAAAGAGCCAGAAGGCATTCAGAATGGGCAACGCAACGATGGGTGCTTTTTTGCACACTTGGAAGAATGCCATTACAGCGACCTCCGAAGATGCGAATGCAGAAGAGAGCAACCCGATCGCCCCGCGGTTTCTGAGCCCTGTTTTTGCTTTCCTACAAGCGGCAGAGCCGATACGGAAGTTGTTCCTTCTTTCCGCTTCACAGTGGCACCGGATGATACTGTCAGGTTTAATTAAAAAAAGATACCCCCTGTGGAATTTGATGGAGACTCTCCATTCGACATGATCTTTGATACAAACGCAAAGCAAATGCAGTTGCTTCCGAAACCCAATGGGCCAAGTATTGTAATTGGCGCTGCGGATGTTGACGTAGATGGCGCGCTCGCATCCAAACCCGACGGGTATGAAGAATACTTGGGGCTTCTCCAGGCAAAGGAGAATGATAATATCCGATTTGTGTTCACCGGCCATAACTGATGGGAATGTTGGCGCTGTCGGGGGTCGGTGGTCGGCGGATTGGTATTTCCCGGATGGGATCGAATTACTGTGTGCTGGCAGGTCACTATTTTTCATTTGCCTGAATCGTGGATACGTAGCGTCACGAATACGAGTGGAGTATCAGCAAATGAGGCATTTGATGTCAAATTGACATTTTGATGTCAATCCATGGAAGCAAGACTCAATTTTGATTGGTTTTGACATTTTTTGATTTTTTGACAGTCAAAACGGTTCAACACCTGTCAACATCAAAATTGACAAATTGGCGCAAATCAGCAAAATCAAAGTAAATCAGCATCAGTCAACACTGTCAATTCCTTTTTTGATTTTTTGAGGATATTTTTGACTCAACACGGATCAAGGTTGATCAAAATTGATCAAAATTGACAAATTGATGTTCTGATTTGAGTCCCCATCCTCATCTTAGCAAAACCACAACCAACCACGGCAACAATGTGCAAGAAGGACACACTACGACGTACCAGTCCAGAAGAAGAGCGAAGGGGTGTAGCTACCGGTAGCTAGTAGAGCCTTATGTGGCGAAGAAGTACATGTAGTGTGCATTGTCAACTTCTCCTGAGCTGGGCAAAGCGCCTCCTCGAAGCACTTTGAGAACTGCTCCGTTACTATCAAGATCGATGAAAGCAGTGTGGAAATCGATATTCATGATGAAGACGTCGGATAATAGCTCTTCTTTACTTTGGTACTCCAGAGACATCCTTGCGACGCCACAGTGTACCGATTCGTGCCTCGTAGAGTACCGATTCGTGCCTCGTAGATTGTCGAGTCCAAAGGACGCCGAAAAGGCGATCAAAGGCGATCCTAGCGTCATGGTCGCTTTGACCATGAACATCGGCTTAGTTGTCGGCGGCCAATCAAACAATCGTACGAATTTCTTTGGTAGGCGCTGTGGCAGAGTTGTTGTTGATTTACTTGTGCAATAATTGGTTGCAATCGCTCCGTGAGCGATTGTGTATTGACCGTCCCTGATAGTCACAAAAGTTTTAGGAGGAGGTGTCCAACGATCGCTCTGCGGGAGTCATCGACCGAATCGATCCGTCGTTCGAGCCGCTGCGGCTGCTTCTAACCCAACAGGAGGAGCCTGTCATGGTGGTGATATGGTAGCAGTCAATGAGAGAGGAGTAGCCACTGTGAGAGTGAGAGTTACTAGTGCATCAGCAGCTTTGACAGGGCATCAAATGGTCCTGTCAAAACTGTCAAGAAAACATCAAAATTGATTCAAAGAAAACGATCAACATCCAATTGAGGATTTTTTTGAGTCAATCAGAGTCAATCAAAGTCAAAATTGATCAATGTTGATCAGTTTGATATTTTAATGTCAACACTGACAAATTGATTCTTGTTGACATCAATTGATCAAATTGATCAACATTGACAAATTGACGGTTTTAAGTCTTGTCAAAAGTTTCAGTAACCATCAATTGACAATATTGATATCAAAATGTCAATTTGACATCAAATGCCTCATTTCCCGATACTCGAGTCGAGTCTGGTCACCTTTATGACATAATATTATGTGCATGTGTGTCTCGTCTGAGACATGGATACCGGTACCGCTACTGGTGGGGACCAGTACCGACACCGGTACCAAACCTCTCCAGTAGTACCGTAGTCCCTATGTGCTCTCTACGTTTCCTCCTCTCTTAAGTTTCCTCCTACAAGCTAGCTAGCGAGTGCCAGTAGGTACATTGATTCGATTCATAATTCTTTCTATTAGCAATGCATCTATAAAGTAAATGGCATGACATCCTCCTCCAATACTGATTCCCTGGGAATTGCTGCAACACACACTCCTTCTAGCCAACCAACCATGCAGCCAGCCATCAATACAATGTGGAGCAACTCGCCAGCAAACCAACCAATCATCAAACCAACCGATCCTCATTGCGCATCTTGATTGATGCCCATCTTGATGTTCTCCTCCTTCCTTCCATCGTTCATTCCTTCTTCATTCGTCTCCATGGATGCATTCATCTAAGTACAAGTAGCCTCCGAACAATCCGCATCAGCTGCGCATTCGTCATCCGTGCAATCACAGGCTGTATCAGCACAAGTCCCCCATTCAATCCATTGGTCCTCAGTCCAGGCATCGATCTCCTCATCAGTAGCGTCACCCCAACAAGTATCAAAGCAGTCCGATTCGTCGTCATCATCACCACTATCTCCACTATCTCCACTGTCTCCGCCTTCACCACCTTCATCTCCACCATCTCCACTTTCTCCACTTTCATCAAGTTTGCGAATCTCCTGAAATATTCATGCACGCATGTGTGTGAGTGGATGAACAAATAGTACAAAGGACGCACAACCAGCCAACCAAGGCAGTAAGACAAAAGAAGGCAACAACTACTACAGCAGGGGACTTACATGCTTGGGCTGGTGGGAAGCAGGGGTACGAAGCACCTGAAACATTCATGTATATGCATGTATGTATGTATGCATGTATGTATGTATGTATGTATGTATGTATGTGAGTGGATGGATGAGTTACAAAGGACACCAACCAAGCAAGTAAGACAAGCAAAGAAGCAACAACAGCAATGGACTTACACGACCGGGTTCATCCTGGTGGGAAGCAGCAGACGCCATGGCAATCAAGACTGCAAGGAGCATGGAGAGGAACAAAATGCGCATCATTTTGGATTGTTTGTTGCTTGGAGTTATTACTTGACTTGACTTTTGGCTGGCTGCTTTGGAGCTGCTGGAAGTTAAAATTGTGAGACTGTACGGTTGCCATTTCCGGGGGCGGCCCTCAATCTTTGCCGGGTACTACGAATAGCGTCCTTACGGCACGGGTTGTTCAAAGTTTGCCGGACACTATCTGTTTGCCGGAGTCCGTTATTTATAGACTTAGAGTTTTAGACTCGCCAGATCTACTTACCAGGAACCACAACAGATCTCGCGGATCGCGGATCTGCTAAAACAAACTTGGGGAAGCAACAGATGGCGCGGAAGACCTCCACCCCCAAACCCGATCCGTCCATTGGAGACACATATATATAAGGGGGGTTTAGAGTAGGGAAATTATCTACGGAAGCCAGCCGGGGCCAGGCTTAAGCAAAGAACAGTCGAAATTCAGGACTAGGTTCTGTGGGATCAGGGGCAAGAAATTGAGGACCATTACGGGGGGCAAATTCGTTATTGTGAAGATTTCCCCACTCCCCAAACCCGCCCGCCCTCAGATATCCTCGAGGATAGCGGTACATTACAGAGAGTGGAGGATGTTATACGAGAACCACACCAGCTAGCTAGACCTATCATTATCATTCTCTCTGTCCCTCGCTGATTGGGCCACAACGGTTTGCCATTACAAGTCATCAATCGTTCGATGATCGATGCCAAAGCTCACGGTAATAGTACGCCAACCGTTGTGGCCCAATCAGCGAGGGACAGAGAGAATGATAATGATAGGTCTAGCTAGCTGGTGTGGTTCTCGTATAACATCCTCCACTCTCTGTAATGTACCGCTATCCTCGAGGATATCTGAGGGCGGGCGGGTTTGGGGAGTGGGGAAATCTTCACAATAACGAATTTGCCCCCCGTAATGGTCCTCAATTTCTTGCCCCTGATCCCACAGAACCTAGACTGTCCTGAATTTCGACTGTTCTTTGCTTAAGCCTGGCCCGGCTGGCTTCCGTAGATAATTCCCTACTCTAACCCCCCTTATATATATGTGTCTCCAATGGACGGATCGGGTTTGGGGGTGGAGGTCTTCCGCGCCATCTGTTGCTTCCCCAAGTTTGTTTTAGCAGATCCGCGATCCGCGAGATCTGTTGTGGTTCCTGGTAAGTAGATCTGGCGAGTCTAAAACTCTAAGTCTATAAATAACGGACTCCGGCAAACAGATAGTGTCCGGCAAACTTTGAACAACCCGTGCCGTAAGGACGCTATTCGTAGTACCCGGCAAAGATTGAGGGCCGCCCCCGGAAATGGCAACCGTACAGTCTCACAATTTTAACTTCCAGCAGCTCCAAAGCAGCCAGCCAAAAGTCAAGTCAAGTAATAACTCCAAGCAACAAACAATCCAAAATGATGCGCATTTTGTTCCTCTCCATGCTCCTTGCAGTCTTGATTGCCATGGCGTCTGCTGCTTCCCACCAGGATGAACCCGGTCGTGTAAGTCCATTGCTGTTGTTGCTTCTTTGCTTGTCTTACTTGCTTGGTTGGTGTCCTTTGTAACTCATCCATCACTCACTCACATACATACATACATATACATACATACATACATGACATACATACATACATGCATATACATGAATGTTTCAGGTGCTTCGTACCCCTGCTTCCCACCAGCCCAAGCATGTAAGTCCCCTGCTGTAGTAGTTGTTGCCTTCTTTTGTCTTACTGCCTTGGTTGGCTGGTTGTGCGTCCTTTGTACTATTTGTTCATCCACTCACACACATGCGTGCATGAATATTTCAGGAGATTCGCAAACTTGATGAAAGTGGAGAAAGTGGAGATGGTGGAGATGAAGGTGGTGAAGGCGGAGACAGTGGAGATAGTGGAGATAGTGGTGATGATGACGACGAATCGGACTGCTTTGATACTTGTTGGGGTGACGCTACTGATGAGGAGATCGATGCCTGGACTGAGGACCAATGGATTGAATGGGGGACTTGTGCTGATACAGCCTGTGATTGCACGGATGACGAATGCGCAGCTGATGCGGATTGTTCGGAGGCTACTTGTACTTAGATGAATGCATCCATGGAGACGAATGAAGAAGGAATGAACGATGGAAGGAAGGAGGAGAACATCAAGATGGGCATCAATCAAGATGCGCAATGAGGATCGGTTGGTTTGATGATTGGTTGGTTTGCTGGCGAGTTGCTCCACATTGTATTGATGGCTGGCTGCATGGTTGGTTGGCTAGAAGGAGTGTGTGTTGCAGCAATTCCCAGGGAATCAGTATTGGAGGAGGATGTCATGCCATTTACTTTATAGATGCATTGCTAATAGAAAGAATTATGAATCGAATCAATGTACCTACTGGCACTCGCTAGCTAGCTTGTAGGAGGAAACTTAAGAGAGGAGGAAACGTAGAGAGCACATAGGGACTACGGTACTACTGGAGAGGTTTGGTACCGGTGTCGGTACTGGTCCCCACCAGTAGCGGTACCGGTATCCATGTCTCAGACGAGACACACATGCACATAATATTATGTCATAAAGGTGACCAGACTCGACTCGAGTATCGGGAAATGAGGCATTTGATGTCAAATTGACATTTTGATATCAATATTGTCAATTGATGGTTACTGAAACTTTTGACAAGACTTAAAACCGTCAATTTGTCAATGTTGATCAATTTGATCAATTGATGTTCAACAAGAATCAATTTGTCAGTGTTGACATTAAAATATCAAACTGATCAACATTGATCAATTTTGACTTTGATTGACTCTGATTGACTCAAAAAAATCCTCAATTGGATGTTGATCGTTTTCTTTGAATCAATTTTGATGTTTTCTTGACAGTTTTGACAGGACCATTTGATGCCCTGTCAAAGCTGCTGATGCACTAGTAACTCTCACTCTCACAGTGGCTACTCCTCTCTCATTGACTGCTACCATATCACCACCATGACAGGCTCCTCTTGCTTGCGTTAAGATCCTCTCTTTCTTTTC
>CAICTM010002734.1:0-12011 GCA_903772945.1 Seminavis robusta | reverse complement strand
GAAACAACTAAGCACTATTCTTGTAGTTGCTGTAAAAGCTTCTTGTTTGCTTGATAGCCTTCTTTTGTGCCTCTTGGTGTACTGCTGAATAGCCTCTGTCGTTGACAGCCCACGTAAAACGTGGTTCTTCTTGTGTGTGTCCGTAGGACGTTTCGTGGAGCCTTGGTAGTAGCGAACTGCCTCTGATGGTTCCTCGTGCCTCTTGCTTTCATGATGGCTTGTAATGTGGGTAAGTGCATGTGTAGTTTCACATGCTTGAACAATCTCTCGTGAGGAGTTTAAAGCTCCGTGTCGTTACCGGGATTTTTGTCTTCACTTCACATAGCACTGGTTGACTCGTTCAACCTATCTCGCTCAATTTTTGGGTTAGAAGCTTTCGAGGGTTTCCAGAGTTGCGGCTAGAGGTCCTCTACGATCGATGTATGTACCTTTGCTTGCAACGCCTGTGTCAAACCTATCTTGATCCCCGTTCAATGGCTTCTCTCGTCGTGATGTGATGGATCAAAATCTCGCGTGATGACACGATGATGTAATCCGCTTCAACTCGATGAATAAGAGGACTTCCGCGATGGCGACAATAGCAAATCCGTGTGGAATCTTCTTCTTGATCTACCGATACTCTTGGTCAACGTAGTTCCGGCCGAAACTGTTGACGATCGGTGACTCAAATGGGATTGAAGATGGGAATTCCGCGCAGCACCTCTTTCGTGTTAGAGCTGTTTGGTATCCTTTATAGTGTGCTTGTGTAGTATTTGCGCACCTCTCTCTCTGTTGCAGGTGTTGCTCACTTGATCCTCTTGGTATTGTATACTCCAGGTCAACTTGATGATATCAATCTCGAGGTGTTGACTGTCGAACTCGAGATGAGACTTTGCTTTTCAGTTTGTTCGTTTGCTCTAGTAATACTGCAGCTTATTGGGGAGTTATTTGGTTTTAGATTAAGCTGAAAAGCAAAAGTGAGGATTTTCTGGTGGTGCATAGCAATTCTTGTGATTGAATTGGATATAAGGACCCCCGTAGCACTTTAGACCTAAAACTCCCTTGGTTCCTTGCATGATGAATTTGCATGCAAACCGGACTAGATGATTAATACACGAGTCAATAGTAAAGAGGTGTCAGGTATATTTCCTCCAACAGGCTTCTTCTGTCCTATTGACGCCATTATCTCTATTATTATCCGCGCTATTCTACTCGGTGTTCAGCCCCACGAGCCGATTGGCGTTTTCCAAGACTCCTCCGACCCTCGCGGCTACACCTTCCTCAAGGATGATGACATCAAAAAAATCATGGGTCAAGCCTGCATCGATGCCTATCCTGATCCCAATCACTTCTACCGCAAACACATTACAGCCATTGTCACTCACTCCAACCGGGTTTTCGCCGCTCTAGTGCTTCGTGCCATGGGCCTCGACATTCCAGCGATCGCCGCTCGCCTTCATTGGAAACCCGAGAGTGTCGATCACTATCTACGTGAGACCGACACCATGGTGGAGGACTTCACAGTAGCCGCGTTCCGCGGCGCTCTCCTCGTAAACTAAAACAATTTTCACTTTCCAGCTACTCCAATAGCTTCAAACTACTTTCACACTTGTACACCTTCAGTCCTCGCAACTCTCCACCCCTGCGATCCAATCACACATACCACTGCGTAGCTCCTCGACGTTTTGTCACTCTCCCAGTTCTCCCTTCATACTGGTCAGCCATGATCACCTCCACGCGACTTCCTACCCGAAGCTCACTCTCGTCGTCACTTTCATTTTCCATCCGATCCCCACTCTCACACGATGCAGTGGTCCCAGTCACATCATCAGCTCCATCTACCTGTTCCAACACCAATTCCACTTGCACCAGCATCGCCCGCATCAACCGGCACAAATCCCGCAATTCATCGTCCGACTGCGTCATAATCTACAGTTGTGACACCAACCCACTCACAAGTTCCAGCGATCCTCCGCCAGATCGCTCAGGCTTATACGCAACAAGCCGGCATATCTACCTTTCTGGATATTAACGCGCGACCCTAATACGGGTTATAAGCTACGTCACTATCCACGAATGTTTTCTTTTCAGCCAGCCATTCCACTCGGAATCGCCAACATCGTGCCATTTCCTGTACCGGCATCAATAAATCGCCACAATGGTCTTCACACCTCTTTTTCTTTCCAATTGAATAAGCTCTCTTCACAATGCCTCCCATCGCGAGCAACTGCAGGGTCCTGATACCTTCTTCGTCGACCACGCCCACGCAGCTATATTCTCCCACATCAGCTTCGCCGGACGCCACACTTCCATTCAGCGCAGCGCCCACGGCCACCATTCAGGGCAACACAGCAGTGTCCCACGGCTCCGCCGCTCCCTCGCTGTCACTCGCCCAAAATTCCTCGCCAGACCGAATACGCACCACACGCTCCATGATAGCGTCATCACGCTCTCGTTTGCGTTCACCATACGCCGCCTTCATCTGATCAAAAATACGACCACCCTCCACTCGTCCAGCGGTCACATCAGTCAAGCCCTGTGTCACCACCGCCACCGCAACCTCCTGCGCTGCATCCTTCTTCCGAATCTTGATAAAGCACTTCATGTTGGCATCATGGTTATGCGCGGCCATAGCCTCGCGCAGATCCTCCGCCTCCATGCCCATCACGTTAGGACGGAAGGTGCCCCACGGCGTCAATGGCCCGTCCTCCACCACTCCTCGCCAAAAATTGTCGCGAGCCATCACCTGCCACACTCCGGGGGCCAACCCCGAATCCGCAGCCTCCAAGTGGTCCGACCACATCCCCTCCGGCGTCATCATCGGAGCACCACCACCAAACACAGCTCGCAACCGATTGGCCTCCTCCATCCCAGCCATCACCTCCGGATTCATCTCGCTCATAAACTTCGGCGTCCACACCTCAATCTCCTGTTCCGACAGATCACATCCCTGAGCCGTCGCCAGGATCACAAACTTCTGCGTTCGAGCAAACACATCAGTTGCTCTCTCCTTACCCGAGCGTCCTCGGGGCGATCCTCCTTCCCCACTTTCCGTATCCGAACCAGCCATCGTTGTACACTTCAACTCAATTTCTCGTCCACCTAAATCAAATTTGGAATCAATCCACACAACCAGTGAGAATCACACCAGTCCAACAACAAATTCGACTCTCTACCTACTTACCTTGGCATTCACCAAATTTATGGTATCTTATCGAGTGCCTCTTTTCGATTCCACCACTCCACAATCGTGACAGATTCCACGGTTGACCCTCTCTTTGTCATTCACTCCGACAAAAATTGATTCCCCACGATACGCCAATCACTCCCACGATTTCCTTAAATCAGCGAGCCATCCCAGCATCATGCCGGCTCCATCCACTACCGGCCCAACTCGACATTTCCTCCTTACTTTTCCTTCCTCTTCTTCTCCCATCTCTTCCATCACCATCTCCTCTCCTCATGGCATCCTTCGCCTTCAGGGGTCGCTCCACTTGTGTGGTGCTTTGTGTGGTGGTCAGAAGAAGCTTTTCAGTCCAGGTTCAGGTTTCAATTCTGACCTTGACTTCACATTTCCTTCTGGGTCATGCTCAGCTCAAGCGTTGTGAGGCTCTCCCCCAGTCCATCCGGACTGAGAGATAGCCAACAACCAACCACTTGACCATGGATGATGAGCAGCAGAAGGAGAAGGCGACCGAGGGCAATCCCGACAGGATTGATGTCATAATTTGGCTACTAACCACTCTTATTTTTAAGATACTGAATGGTTTCGAGTATGCTAGCTTAGCGATTCGCCTCGCTTTTTGTAGAGCAGTAACAGTGATAATCGCTGTTCGGGGAGCGGCGGCAAGCTGTTTGGTAAGGTAGAGGCCCCAATTCGACGACATAGTGCCTTAAATGTGCTAGGTCAATGCCTTAAGTGTGGTAGGCAAACTGAGTGCCGGTGTGTTCTTTCTTTTTACACATGAATGAGGTGAGCCAGCCAATATTTAAATTTCGTAACTCGTGACACCTTCCTTAAAAGGGAAACCAAAATCAATATACAAATATCTACAGCAATGAATACTAATATACCGCTGGCTCGTGCCAACGCATGTCACCTCACTTTAAATTTCCTTAATAGTACTGTCAAATAGGTTACCGAATGGTGAGCTTTAGGTCACAAATCCAATTCGAATTCCTGCTGGAATGGCGCGCAAGAGGGCTCCGCCCTGGTGGAAGGGGAACAAACTTCCGACCAGAGAGCAATACAATGACATAGTTTCCATACTGTCGATGCCAACGCAAGTACTAGAAACGATAGAGCCAATGGCGAAACACCCAGACGAAGGCCTCAAGGTGCATATCGAATACCTGAAAAGAAGAGAGCAAATGACTGAAGGTACGTGTACGTGTATGTGTATTATCCAATCCCATGTGCATCCGACGGCTCTGTCGTTGGATACTCCCTCTTTATCATTTTTCACCATTACTCCCACTGATTACACGTGTGTTTGGTGCTAAGTATCGACTTCCAAGATCGCTTATGTATGCACCAACCGTGGAGACCCACGATGGCAAAGCTCTCCAGTCGTATGCCCTCATCCAAATCGCAGTCGATACCTCGAGTTGTGTGCGCCATTCAACCTCATTATTTCGACAGTTTGCCTTTGAAAAGCGAAAGCTCTGCCTTGCTAACACTACATTCTTCCACCATTTCCTCCTGTTGTCATCTTCCTTCCACTGGTCGACCTTGGCTCTCTTGGCGTGGTAAAGCTATTGGAGAGCAGACTGCTTCAGAGGGCGAAGACGACGAAGTGGAAGTTTACGGTACTGCGGAGGAGCACAGTCAAGGTATTGGAGGGCAAACGGAAGAATACGCGGACGAATCAGAAGAGGAACAAGGCAGTGTCGAGGACGAGGAAGACGATTTGCATGCGAACGATAGGGATTCACCAAAACCTACCAAGAATAAACGGAAGCCCAGCACGTCAGTTTCGGCGAGCAGTCTGTCCGATTCCCAAGGTAGTGCCTCCCAATCTACAACCAGCCAGCGTCACAAATCGGGAACCCAGTCTCGTGCATCTGGAACCAAACGCCGCAAAAAGCACCGCAAAAACGACCAACAATCTGCTCCACCTCTGTCACCGGATACTCCCCTTGATGAAAGCTCTCACGCAGGTAGGGATATTCGTCGTCTATCAGCTGCATCTCAAAGGACTTCCAACAACAACAACACGGAGTCTGTAGGCAAACGAATGGCTGCCGCCAAGGCTGCCGCTGCTGCCAAGAAGGCGCCAAAGAAGAAAGTCAAAGGTCGCAATGGAGCAGGTGCTGCCATTGGAAAGGGCGGTACTTCGCATTCCCAACAGAAGTCACCAGCTAAGAAGGGCTGATTTGGAGAGGCAGGTTATAGCATTGCAGAAGCAGCTTGAGGAGGAACAGGCAAAGACTGAGAAGCTGAGTTTGGAAGGAACCGACACTGATTCGGATGCTACTGATGATGAATCGGTAGCCAAAGACGATGTCCATTTTATTGTCACCACCGATGAAAGTGCTCCGATGAATAAGGAGATGAAGACGGCAATCAAGAACACTGACTGGCGGAGGTTCAAGTTTGTCAACAGCGACAAGCTGGCAATTGCCCTTACCACGGCCACTCTTGATACTATGCAGTTGAAGGGGCTGATGTTGACTGGCAATGCAAAGAAGGACAGACGTACGTAATTGAGTTGGTTTTGCTTGCGGATTGTCTGATGCACCTTGCAAATCTCACACCGGCTACCTCCCTTTTCTTGCTGTGCTGACATAGGTATTAAGTCCAAGCGCAAACTGTTCATCAAGCTCTGGTCACCTATTGCAGTCAAGACCCTCAATGTTGTACGCAACTATGTTTGTAACCGAATCTTTGAGCATGTCAAGAAGCTTGTCAAGGTACATGGAGTGGACAAGTTCCCAACCATGATTGAGGTCCTGAAGGTGATCAAGCGGGATGCCATCTTGTTGCCACCTGGAGAGGGAGCCACTGAGGGTGCGAAGGCACAGCATGAGCGACTCATGTTTGTTGCTAAATGGATGTGGGATTGCCTCTATGCTCAGGCTGGTGGTGCATCCAAGTTTTGGAGGAAGGCAGTTCGCAAGAACTACATCATTTCGGAAGCCAGGGTTGATGGTTTGGAGGCTTTCCCTCCCAATTCGGAAGCATTTGCTGCCCTCGCCTTCAAGAATGGTTACACAGTGGAACCAGGTGCTGTGGACAATGAAGGCAACGCTACCAATGGAAAGTGGCACGAGTACTTCAAGGTTACCAATGGCTTCACCTTGGACGTGAAGTTGCCTCGCTCCAGCAAAGCAGATGATCCGGAGGGAGTTTATGAAGGGAGGTACTCCAGTTGAAAGGCTGGATCTTCTGCTTTTGGAGGGTGGGGTGATAAAGGCCTTCGCCGCTTCAAGGATTTGCAGAAGCTTGTCAAAGAATCTAGAGCCCAGGACCATGCTAAATTGGTGGAGCGGGCCATCCTTGCTCGTGTGCGCAAGGACATCTACAAGATTCCTGATAGTGTCGATGCTGGAACTGAGGACTCCTAGAAGAAGCGCAAGCGCCAAGAGTCCAGTGTGAATCTTGATGAGATTGATGATTAGGTTGCCCCTTGGCAACCTAGGACCCCATCATTTGGTGGGGTCCTACCCAGGCTTTTGGTGGCTTCCTCCACTTTCTTCAATTCATTTCTCCCCTTTTAGCAGGCTTCCAAGACGACTTTGTTACCTATGGCGTCCTTGTTTGGTTGCCCCAGCCGTCCTTTTTTGGAATCATTTGGACCCTTTTCTCGGACCTATGGATACCCGTACCGTTACAGTTGTTTACATATGAGTGACCTGTTTCTCCCTTTTACTACGAACATTATGTCTTGTTCGCTTACCTCCACTACTCTGTATTAGTAGTACCATAACGAATTTAGCCCCAATCATATCCAACATTTTTTACTGCTTTTCTCCATTTGGAAACCCCTACTTATAGATTTAGTAACCTAGGACTCTTTAATTTGGGAAGGAATGGCTGAGCTGTTTTGGATTCCGGGCTTGGGGAATAGCCTAAAACTGCCCTTCTGTAATAGCATCACAAAGTGCATCAACTTGTAAGCCATGTATAAAAAGGGGAACGGAATTCGGTAGAGGAATAGTGAACGCTTAGTTCAACATTCTGTAACCGTTGCGCCAATGACTCGTGCTGCAATTGCATCTGTATATGCCTGAGTCGATCGTCTTCAATAGTAGGATAAGAGGTTCTTGAATATTGCACAGCTGACCTCACAAAATGGAAGGATCATTCCTCGGTGTTCTTGTACCCACCATACATAAGCGCGAGGTCAGTTACCGATTGGTAACCTTACCATCGACTGACCTGGCAATTTTGTAACCGACCTCGCTGTTTTCGCGCTACCCCATTATGCGCTTCTTAGATGATAATCTCATCGCTCCCCACCATTGGAGTCATGGATGGGGTGCCAACAAGCTTGCACATCATGGGGCTTCCTCGATACTTCCATGAACTGGGAGCATCTGGCTTCTCAGTGTGGACTTTGGTCGCTTATCTCAGGGGTTACCAACCCTCTTGAATACATCAGGTGTCCATTGCTGAGTACCACTTGACACATTGGGAGGGATCACATGGGCTTGTGATCAAACTCCAGTCGTGTTCAGGGGAGAAGGGTGCATTGGCATTGGTCCATTTGACCGTCAATTGGGATCCCATCTGGTCTCCCCATACTTGCATCACAGCTCATTGGCTTAGGAGGCATCTGTCTATCTCCCCATAAGAGCCAGTGAGAACAATCTGGGCCATAACTGTTCATCTGGAGCCCTCAACTGGGTAGTTAGGTGACAAGTTGTCATCCTATGAGGTGGGACTGGTTGTCCTATCATAGATATTGCCTCGCTAACGGATGATCGAGGGGTACCAACAAACAATCCGATTTCATGTTGACGACCTAATGTCAAGGCCACAGAATGAAGTTGGTGAATAACAAACTTGGAATGGTTCAACGCTAGGTATGGACCTATGGAGCCGTGAAGGCAACCCGGTCCCAAGCATGACTACTTGGGGATGACGTGTGATTTTTCCGACCCAGGAAAGGTTGTGATTGACATGATAGACTATGTCAAGAAAATGTCTCAGAGTTTCCAGTGGACTTTGGGGCAATGAAAAAGGTACCAAGTGCAGCTCCTGCTGACCTTTTCAGCTCTGGTGATGGAACAACCCTGAATGACAAAAACAGGGAGACTTATCATACTTTGCAGCCAAGCTGTTGTTTCTGTGCAAGCGTGCTCGACCAGATGTGCAGACTCCACTACTGTGTTATGCACTCGTGTCAGAAGCCCAACACTGATGATTGGGACAAGTGGTCCAAGGCCTCAAGTTTTTGGATCAGACGCGCGCAGGACAAGTTGTTCCTACACATTGATGACATCGCATCATCACTTGGTGGGTGGATGCATCATTTGCAGTCCATCCTGATTACCGTCCCATACAGGAGGAGTCATGTCCTTTGGAGTGGGCGCGGTGCTGTCTGTGTCGCGAAACAGAAATTGAATTCAAGGAGCAGCACGGAAGCGGAATGATTGGAGCTGACGATGTATGTCGCCCATGTTGTGGGCAAAGTTGTTCCTTGAAGAGCAGGGGATCGTTGTGAAGGACAACATCCTCATGCAGGACAACAAAAGCACGATCATCCTTGCAGAGAATGGCAAAGGCAGTTCGGGCAAAAGGACTCGGGCCATCAACATTCGTTTCTTTTTCATTCATGACCAATTGGAAAAGGAACCTGAGTTGTGTACTGCCCAACCTTGGGAATGCGTGGAATTTTTTCACGAAGCCCCTCAGGGCAAGCTCTTCCATGAGCACAGGGCTTTCATCATGGGGCATCCACCCCTTGTTTGATTTCCTAATTATTTATTTGTTCCACGGTATCCACTTAGGGACCGTGCAGGAGTGTGTTGGAGGAAATATACCTGACACCTCTTTACTATTGACTCGTGTTAATCATCTAGTCCGTTTCGCATGCATATTCATGATGCAAGGAACCAAGGGGTTTTAGGTCTAAAGTGTTGCGGGGTCCTTATATCCAATTCAATCACAAGAATTGCTATGCACCACCAGAAATCCTCACTTTTGTTTTCAGCTTAATCTAAAACCAAATTACTCCCAAAAGCTCAGTATTACTAGCAAACATCTGAAAAGCAAAAGCCCTTCTCGAGTCGAAGAGTCAACCGCTCGAGATAGTAAGGTCAAGTTGTATCAGTCAAAGTGTATGAGTCAAAGTGTATTGAGTTAACTACTGCAACAGAATCAGGCTCTAGCACACTATAAGAGCATCGAAGAAAGAGAGTTGCGCGGAAGAAATCCCATCTTCAGTCACAGGTACGAGTACGAGATCGTCTAACAGTTTCCGGGCGGGACAGGAAGCAACCACGTACACATACAGATTTAGCGAAGAAAACTGAAAAGCTTTCAGCTGACGGCATCGCGAACGGGTTCTTATCCAGTGAGATATCTTCATCCGCGAGAAATCAGGAGTTCATACTCACATCACGACGAGCGAAAGCAACAGTTGCCGATCTACCTATCGACTGCTGTGGACGTTGCAAAGCATCAACCCGATAGTGAGGAAGTTGCGCAACACTACGACAGAGCTGTGGCTATTCTTGGAAGCGCCTAACTCCGATATTGAGTGAGATAGGTTGATTCGAGTATTTCTGCATTGTGACGTGAAACACAAGATCCCGGTAACAACTCGGATATCAAAACTCAACGAAAAAGGTGTTTCAACCAGTGTAACCACTCAGTCACTCATCTAACATCAAAAAGGTCCTGCAGCAAGAAGCGAGTCGAGACCACAGAGGCAGCTCGCTAGCTACCAAGGTCACAAAAGAACAAAATGGTGTCCTCTGGACTCCGTGAGTTTAACTAACAAAGGCTATACAGCCAAGAGTACAACAAATGTGAACAAGAAGGCTATCCACCACCAAGCAAGCTTTTTGACAAAGCAGTGACTCATACGAGAGTCCACCGTGAGGTCCTTCTGCAGGAGTATCCACACAGCAGTTAAGAACACAGTTCCAAGGAAAGCACAGAACAAGAGTGCATGTGTACGCGACCCAACGGCAACCATGAGATTCCAAGGAAGGGGGGGTCGTGGTGGAGGAAGATACCCTTCTCGGGGGGGGTAGGGGTTATTCTCAGGAAGAAGCCATCAAAGGAAGAGGCAACACTACAGGACCAGAAAAGAGTCCCAAGCGTGAGTTCCTCTTCCATCCAAATGGACAGGCGCACCAGGTATTATCCTTTGAAGAGACCCTGACACACATTGTCCGGACCTAAGGATCAAGCGAATGGATGATGTGCCTTTGGACTTCACTGGCCATTGAGACATGCAGTAGGACCAACCAAGCCGACCAAGCCCACACTTCAGATATCACTTACTGATCCAAAGCCCAAGAGTACGATGCTTTGGAATTGAGCGAGTACAAGGCAAGTCATCCTCTATGACAAGTCGACTCGGGCTTATAAGAACATTCTCAAGACTGGTGCACCACCAAGATGACATTGTACCACAATGAGTCAGCTGAGAGGATCTAGGAGACTCGAGAGTGGCAGTCACAGTGGTCACTTGAGTTGCTCAGAGGTCCGTTGATAGTGATGCAAGCCTCAACCAAAGAGTTCCCATTGCTACAATCATCAAGACCATCAACGTGGTTTGTTCCCGAAACAAGGAGACCATGACAGAGTTGACTTCTACTTGAGAAAGGTCGACAGCGACGTGGACCAAGTGTATGACCTGGTCGGAACGGAGTCATTGATGCAGGACTATCGGATTAGCTGAATACAAGGCCGCATCGGGTCATGACGCCCAAGAAAAGGTGCTAGTGACGGAAAGGGCTAGGTTGAAAGCAACCGTGGCTTACCATGGACTACAAGAAGGAAGATATGGAGATTACCAAAGACCGTGAGGCAGCCTTGCCATGGACGGCAGCTCCAGTTCCCTGTCCCTGTGATCATCTCAGAGAGATCTGTCAATGCAGTTAAGGCAGCAAGGATGGTTGGAACAGCGGAAAGGCAGGGAACGGAAACCATACTCCAATCCAAAGCCACCTTCTTTTGATCCCAAGAAGATGAAGGAAGGGCTCCAGCTGCTGTCTTCTACCACAGTCAAGCCAGGTGAAGCCTGCTACTGGTGCAGCCAGATCACAAGCTTCCGCATGCAAGGTAATCAAAGATCCCCAAACCTGAATGGGCATCAAAATTCAATGGATGAAGAAGTCCTTCATGCCGCAGTACCATCAACATCGGATGCAACTGCTTCAAGAGTGCCTACCACAGTGGTGACTGCACCAGCTCCAGCTCCAGCCGCCGGAGACACATCGACCAGGAGTGGATTCAGTGGATCCCTCCACTCCTACGACCAGTCAAACTTCCAGCAGTTTCCAATGTCAAGCCAAGCCTCCAGGCAAGCGCGGCAGGGTCATTGCGGTTCCACTTCCAGACCATCAAGTCGAGGAGTCCCGCCCCTGATGGGCAAGATGATCCACCCCGAAGTGAGCCGGAAGAATACGTTGCTGGGGGCAATTCCCTTTGATTTCCTTGGAGGAGTCCTGCTTTATGCGGAAGAGTGGAGGCGAGATGAGACATCATCAGAAGAGAGCTACCACTCCGGCTACGGCTAGATCAGCTTGACGAGGAGGTCCAGACGGTGTAAGCATCGCGGTCTGACCTCGTCCTACAGCGGTACAGTGACACCCATAATATTCTTGTGAGTCGTTCTGCCTTCCATGACACTTCCTTCAACACAAATCCGTCTGAAGGAGTGATCCTCGGAATGGCAAGACGATGAAGAGCTGCTGTTCCACTACACTCGGATACAGAGAATGAGATTTCGATTGCTATGTACCGTAGACCCAGCCGGCGTCAGCAGAGAAAACCAGCGGGTCAACTGCTATGAGACTCCAGCAATCATCAAGTTGCGTTTGAATCCCCAGGAGTGGCAGATGCCTAACTT
>CAICTM010002733.1:0-12025 GCA_903772945.1 Seminavis robusta | reverse complement strand
AACTCGTTTGCCTCTTCTGGAGCGTTCCTCAATCGTGCATGTCCTTTAAATCCGACCCTAATTTTAGGGTCGGTTTGGGGAAACTCGACCCTAAATCCGACTGATTTAGGGTCGGTTTCGAAACCCGACCCTAAATCGAAACCCGTCCCTAAATTAGAGACGTTTTTTCAGAAACCGTCCCTATTTTTCAGAAACCGTCCCTATTTTTTGGGTCGGTTTTCAAACCCGACCCTAATATTGGTGCGTTTTCAATGTATTTACCACTCAGTCCCGGTTCCATTTAGGGAGGTTTTTCAAACCCGACCCTAAATCGAAACCCGTCCCTAAATTAGGGACGTTTTTTCAGAAACCGTCCCTATTTTTCAGAAACCGTCCCTATTTTTAGGGTCGGTTTTCAAACCCGACCCTAAAGGGAACCCGTCCCTAAATCCGTCCCAAATAATAGGGTCGGTTGAGGAACGCTCCTGCGGTTTTGTTGATGGGAACATTGAAGACCTTGAATGAGAATCGAATCGAATCAGTCGCTCAACGATAAGTAGATTGAAAAGCAAGGAGCTTCTCACCCTCTGGGTTACTCGGCATTTTGTCTATTTAAGCTATTGTGTCTGATTACAGAGTTGCTTAAATGTTCTATGCTCCTTAGAAAAAGTGGCTTATGTCTCACAATGTCTCACTTTGTCCACCAATGTATCACAATGTCTCACTTTGTCTACCAATGTATCACTTTGTATACTACTGGAGTAATGTCTACCAATGTATCACTTTGTCTACTAATGTCTACAAGGTACTGTAAAACAGTACAAAAATGTCTCACAATGTCTCACTTTGTCTATCAATGTCTCACAATGTCTCATTTTGTCTACTAATGTATCACTTTGTATACTAATGTCTACCAATGTATCACTTTGTCTCCTAATGTCTCCTAATGTCTTAAATCTTTTCAATGGTCTGTAGACATTTCCATAAGTCAAAGGATCACCTTATCGCCAAAAGGCAAACAGACAGAATGCCGAGTACAGTCAACTCGCTCTAATATTACTTGGGGGGGATTTCGGACTTCGGGTAATATAATAGAGAGAAGTAATATTAGGCTTTTCAAGGGCCGGTTCCACTAGTAAAGTACGAATGGATAGAGCCGTCACGGTGCCGTTCATGTTGGTCTAGTCGGATTGGAGGGATTGGTATGGTTTGCTTGCACTTGTTTTGTTGCTGAGAGAATTGTTTTTGTCTCCTCTCTGCCATTCTGCGCAAATCTCGCGAAAACACCATGAAAAACCCCACGTACGAAGATTTGCGCGGACTGGCAGAGAATCGGACAGGCAAGGAGAGGTGCGGGGCTCCGGTTGGCCTCTTATTGGCACCTTATCGGCATGCATTGGCATTTTCATGTATGTCTCTGTCGAGTTGGATGGTTTGCGATGGATTGCGAGCGATTGTTTTGCTGCTACGAGATTTGCGAGGGTACTGACGTCATTCGTCATTCACGGATATGCGGGACTGGGGGGGATCCGAAGAATCACGTAATATAACAGCGAGAAGTAATATTAAATAAGTAATATTAGCGCGAGTAGACTGTAACCTGTGGTCTCCATTTTCCAATATCTTCTCACCAACCAGGATTTTGAAACAGAATGATTGCACCTTGACAATTTCTTTTCATCGTCGTTTCAAAACTCAAACATTTTAATGAGAGGACATCAAATAAATCATTCCATCATTTTCCCCCTCTCCCCCCGCCTCCCCCACCCCCCAAAAAAGCTGAGTTTCATAGTTTGTATTGGCGTACCGGTATCAACGAAACCACATTATTCCGTATCAACTCTCCCCTCCTCTCTTTGGTCATCCCCGGAACCATGACAACCGCGCTTCTCGAGACACCAGTCCAACTCGATACTACGCTCAATGACGATGGCCTTGCGGATCCCTCTAGCCCTGCTGTCATCCCCGAAACCATGACAACTGCGCTTCTCGAGACACCAGTCCAACTCGATACTACGCTCAATGACGATGGCCTTGGGATCCCTCTAGCCCTGCAAATACCGGTATTTATGATCACCGTTCCAAGACAGGTGGCGGCGTCGCCAGTCAAGATGCAGCGCAAGATGCCTTTCAGATCGCTACCCATCCAGATGTCAAGAACGTCCATGATTCTGAGAGCTTGAAGGTGGAGCTTGAGAGTGCGACGATAAAGAACCAGCATCTGATTGCAGAAGACCATTACTTGAAGGAACACTTCCAGTTTCTAGAGCTCCAGGCCACTGGATGGTATATGACGGCTCGCAGTTTTCAGCACGATCTATGGAATGCTCAATTCACAATTGACTCTCAGGACATCCAGAAACGAAAGCTGGTTCGAGATAACTACAAGCTTTCAAAGGTGCCATCAGCCCTCGCAAGAAACAAAACTGATATTCCTGACAACCGCAATGCAACCACACCGGATTTACAATAGAAACATTTAACTTACAAAAACTTCGATAGTCATATACAAAAACAAATAGCACCTTTCGGTTGAACTGTGTAGAATCGTAGCATCCATTCACCGGAGGAGCTTTCGTACTTTGAAACGACGTCTTCCTTCATCGTTCCAAGTCCCCGACCAAACATGGAGGAACAATGGGGGATCGTGTCCAACTTTTGCGGGTGCCAGTTTCGACATCGGCAACGTTGTGTTTCCTGACAACTAAAATAAAGCCTATTCGTTGTGGGCTACGTGACGATTATGCTTTCACGAATCTTACCCCGTCACAAATAAATGATTGGCATTTTATCGAACCGTTCTGTGTCAGTACTATGTCAACGAAGGCAAACCGCCGCGGGTGTCAGTGTACGGGTTGTCATCGTCATCTCGATGATCGCTGGATCCCAAATCCAACGCTGTAAGTTCGTAAGCTCGTCGCGACATGTTCTTTGCCAGTCGCTTGCGCTTACACCGTCGAATGCAGCAATACAAGGCCAACAGCGCTACCAGAACCAAAACCACAATGGCGCCCATGAACGCCTCCACCTGATGATGTTCTTGGGTTTCTGTCTCTAAAAACGATTGATTGATTTCAGACAGTGTCAGAGTGTGATTGGTTTTGAGTTCGATTTGTTCCAGTGACTCGACTTTGGGGTTCACAATTTGATCCTTGGATAAGGCTCTACTACTGGATGATGTTGATGACGACGACTCACCGGATTGAAGCTCTGGAACACTCGTGGATTCTGTTTTGGATGGTGATGGGACGGCTTCAGCCGCAGCAGATTCTGGTGAGTCGACATCCGGTGGAGTTTCCTCTTCTGGTTCAGACTCTTGTTCAGACTGTTCCTCCGCCTCAATGTTGCTACTACTTTCGGTTGGTTCTGGATTGCTGTCTGTCGGTTCTGCGGCCTCACTCGCAGCCCCACTTTCTTCCGCCGGCTCTTCTGATTCTTCCGACGGTTGTTCCACCTCTTCAGACGGCTCTTCCGAACCTTGTGTTTTTTCTGACTCGTCTTGTGGCGGTGCTTCTTCTGATTCTTGCTCTGTTGTTTCGGGGGGTTCTTCAGTCTCACTTTCGCTGACTGCTTCCGTGGGTTCTGCGGGTTCTGCTTCGCTACTGGTCGTGTGTGTTGGTTCTTCCTCCTTCACTTCTTCCTCGTCGGCACTACTACCTGTGTACGTGCATTGGTGGCTATCATCTCCCGATCGAATAGTGCAAGATGATTGAAAAAGTTCTCCCTTGTGTCGTAAATCACATGGCATCAATTCGGGCGTGCAGGATGAAGTTGATGATTGGGGTTGGCACAAAAAGTAGTTTCGGTAATGTGTGATGCTAACCTTGCCACTTCGGATCTGCGTACATTCCAAAATGACACTGTCTACCCCCACCATTTGACCCCCGGCTTGTTCGCAAACGGGAGTGTATGTCTGCACAGAAGGATCGGGGAATTGCACGGTTGTAATCTGGGGTTCTTCGTGTACTTCTGGTTTGATGGTCTCTAAATGAGCGGTATATTCCAGACTGGCCTGTTCCAAAATAGCTGCCGCGCTGATTCGAAAATTTTCCGTTTGACTCCTGCACAATTCAATTTCCTGGTAGAGCTTCGCATCAAAATCGGCTTCGGCTGGACTGGGAGGTTCTAGCAATGGGAGATCCATTTCTGGAGAGGCTGGTACTACCGAGCACTGCCACTCATAGGACACCCCCAAAAAGACTGCCGCTGCCATGTTGGGATCCATAGATACCTCTTCACAAGCCTCTGAAGCAGCAAAGCAATCAAAGACACTGTTCAGGGACACCAAGACGCTGGCATGGTTGCTGTGTCCTCCCGTTCTGTGGCACCTTAATACGGGATCATCATCGTGAACAGCCGTTGTGGTGGAAAACGTGACGGCCATTCCACCCTGTTTCCTACACTCCTCATCCGTTCCTGATTGTCGATCTGATTCAGGCGTCATGTAGAGGTACTGGGTGCCAGAATTGCCGTTGTGGTGGTGACCATTGGTTCGTTCTTGATGCCTCAAGACAGGACGAAAGACACTAAAGTCGGCAGCATTTTCCTGGATATTCACCGTGTCTCCAATGCACTGTTTGACTATATCTACTTGACCTGACGACATCTTGGAATATCTATCTATCTAGCTAGCTGGTTGATGGATGCAGGTATGGATACCGTTGTATGAGCAAGCAAGGAGCGAGAGTTGTTCTTGTTGCTTCACATGCAAATGTGTCCTCTCTATTGGCTGGTTTCTCGCTTGCGAGAGATCTTCTTGGATGGAGTTAGTGACCGGAAGCCTAAAACAGTCATGACTAACGTTTCCACGCTGTCGCACCACGGTTACCACCTTCCCAATGGAGGAGCGTGAGTTCTATTCCACCTGATGCCGTTCCAACCCTTTGGTAAGAAGCTAGGCTTGGCCATCCTGGATGGATTCCTCGGTTGGGTAAGTGGCAGACAAACTCAATATCATTCGCATCCTGGGGAAGTCGGCTGGGTATCAACGGTGAGTGGGTGCAAACGGTACATAGTCTTTTAAAAAGTTGCTTGCCTCTAGAGTTCTTCCATGGCGAGAGCTGCAATCGACCGAGCTGAGCTCTCAAAAGTCCTTGTTTTAATAGAATTGGTGGGCTTGAATCGAATCCAGCATTCCGGAAAAGGCAGATACCCGCAGATTTTCACATTCAATGATTCGTCCATCACACTTCTCTGCGCATCCGCTGCTCGGGATTCCTCGGTTGTCTCGTCGAGCTAGCTGAGACCACAGCCTCCTAGAAAACCAGCCCAATTTTGAGTACCTGGTAGTTTCCTTGCCATCAAAGCAAGCTATCTCATGTGCCGGTAGCTCGGGAGATTCGGCCGTCAGCACGACCTGCACTGCGACTGTCAGTCGGATGTCAGCACATTGTCAGCAGTCGAGGAAACACAAATAGACTCAAAGCTTTAACAGTATCAATCAGATAATGCCTTATCGAACACGTCATCGAAATACAGTGTAACATCATGTATTCGTAGGAAGTTATACTGGAGGCTACGATCTTGCAATTGCTCACATTTTCATCACGATGACGTACGCACCACCAAGCCAACATCATCAATGGTTGTAGCTGAAGCAAGGAAAAGATACCCGCATTGCAACCGATATGAAGAAAGCTGGGAAGCCGACGCAAAGCACACATCAGCCAGGAAGAGTGGAAAGCAAAAAGACTTGCATAAAATACGTTGGCATTACCTCAGGTTGGGTATTCCTAGTTCCATTTTGCGTTGATAGCAGTCATATTTTGAAGAGACTGCTACTAGTGCTCGCTTGTTGTCATTGTACCAGCAAAGTCTGAAATAATTAACCATGCTTTTCAATCCACACAAGTTGGGGGTGCACAAGGTGCTTCAGCATATCCCTCTCAATGCTTTGTTTGATGCTCCTTACAAGAGACGCCTGGCAAGGGCAGTCAATATTGCTGATCTGAGACTGATTGCCAAAGCCAGAGCTCACAAGGTGAGTTGGGAGAGATATCTATGCACACCCAATGGGTTGCGTTGATTGGCGTTGACAATCACTTATATTGGCATTCTAACTCATGTACCTATCATTCCCTCACAGATGGTTTTTGACTACTTGGATTCTGGTGCCGATGATGAAATCAGTCTGCGTCGCGGTAAAGATGCTTATTCAGAGCTAGAAATGCACTACAAAATTCTAGCCGGAATCAAACCACCTCTGGATATGTCAACAAAGATTTTTGGCTGTGATGTGAGCTTGCCATTCTTTGGATGCCCCACTGCTGGTAATAGAATGTTCCACTGGGAGGGTGAAACGGCGGCTGCCAAGGCAGCCAAGCACCATGGAACTCTGTATGGTTTGTCTTCTTTGGCAACTACTGGAATTACCGAAATTGGCGAACTTTTTGATGGCCCCAAGGTATTTCAGCTGTACGTATGGAAAGACCGCGAACTTGTGAAGGAAGTGCTTGCAAAGGCAAAGGAGGGAGGATTCAATGCCCTGGCTCTGACAGTCGACTTTACATGGTACGGTAACCGTGAGCGTGATATTCGCAATGACTTTTCCATCCCTCCAAAATACACCGTGCCACAAATGATAGAAGCCATCAAGAAACCCGCATGGACCTACGATTTCCTCTCCCACGAGCCCTACACCTACGCATGCATCAATACGGATGTCCCGGCCGATTCTCTGGCAGCTTTCGTGAATAGTCAAATTATGCCTGAATTCAGCTGGAAAGACGCGGAGTGGTTGCTTGGAGAATGGAACGGCCCAGCGGCTCCCAAGGGTGTTGTCCGCCCTGAAGATGCTTTGAAAGCACTTGAAATTGGTTTCTCCAGTATCTGGGTGTCCAATCACGGAGCACGGCAACTGGAAACATCCCCCGCAACAATTGACGTCTTGCCATCGATTCGCGAGGCTGTTGGACCGGATGTGGAAATCATCATGGATGGAGGTGTCCAGCGTGGAACAGATATTGCCAAAGCTCTGGCACTTGGTGCCGACTCTGTCGGTGTTGGCAAACCATACTTGTGGGGTCTTGCTGCTGGCGGAACGGATGGAGTCATCAAGGCCTACGAAATCCTGAAGGTTGAACTGGACCGAGCCATGGGTCTTTTGGGAACACCGACGGTGGCTGATTTGAAAAAGGAGGGACCATCACTCATCAAGAGACGTCATGGCAGTAGTCGAGATTACCCAGATATGTATGCACCCGACCGTGGCTATGGCGGAGGCATTGTATAGATCTTCGGTGAGAAACGAAGAATGAAAATGCAGTCCCACTCACTCACAACACCACATATTAGATGCCCCTAAGAACGGTTCATTATTATTTGCGCTACATAATTTCGCCAAACTATTGCTCTACGAGAAGTTTCCTGTTGCGTCATAATCTGTTTTATCTTTGCATGCTGCAACAGGCGATCAAGAATCCGCCCTGGCTGGTACCGGGTATTGGGCAAGGCGTTTGTCCAGCACAATAGGGTCAGACTCTGGTGTTTGTGCTGGAATCAGCCCCCTCGAATTGAATCAACCAAGGAGAGCGAGGCCGATCCTACTAGAGTGTGGCGTAAGAGAATGGTCCCTGAATTCATGCCTGCGAATTTCAACCCGCAGGCGATGAAACAGCGACCGAATACGCTTCAGACGTACTCATCAACTGCATCAAACGTGCGCTGCTGTCAGTGGTTAAGATGATTGGAGCATCGCGAAGCTTCGTTGTAACAGTTGGAGCTCCCAATATCATTGTCAGTGTTGGATTCGTAGCCGACATCAGGATTATAACACAGAGTATCTCACCCCGCTTGCAAACCCAACTGAAGTTTTGGTCCTAATGACTAAAACAAGTTTTATTCCGATTTACTAAAACTTGTTTTATTCCGATTTACTAAAACTTGTTTTATTCCGATTTACTAAAACTTGTTTTAACCTTAATGACTATTACGCGTTTTATTCCCAATTACCAAAACATGATTTAGTCCGGACGACCAAAACACAGATACAGGTCAGAAAGACGAAAATTTGGCTTGACTCCTCTTTCTTTCTGTCAAGTTTCACTTGCCTTGTTTCTTTCTGAGACCAAAACATGTTTTTTCAGCAGCACACACAATACGCTTTGAGGCAACATCAACAAACAAAACAACTCGATCAAACCTATGGCCAACTTGCCACCAGCAGTCCTCCATGGGGATTTGCAGGAGGGGGAGCACTCATGGAGACCATCACAGATTCTGTTGGACAATGTTGAAGGGCAAGATAAGATCAATTTGTGTCAAGTCTTCAAGTATGACACAGCTTTTGGCTCCAAATCACTTGGTGGAGAACTTATCCTTCCCAAAGATGTCTATGAACCCTCCTTTGACTACCACAAAAGTCTTGTGAAGAGGATCAATGAAGCAGCCATGCAAGAGGATACACAAATCAAAGTGATCAAAACAGAGAAGGTTGGTGAAAGGTACAATGTTTACATTGGCTGCAAGTACTCCACGAGTTATAGAGACAAGATCGCTTACCAAGGAAAAGAGAACGCAAACAGCAAAGCCGCTGATCTGTACAAGGACAACATCCGTGTGGACAGACTTGTGGACAAAGATGCAGCCAACCACCATCACGGCAGAAGCGAAGCCAAGAGGACTTATACTCAGCTCCCACCTAGTGGAAAAAAATGTCCCTTCCGATTCCTCCTTGTTCTAATTCCAGGAAAGCACTGGTACATTAGATTCACAGAAAAGTCAAAATGTTGTCACAATCACAAGAGGATTCCAATTTCAGAACAGAATCGGCCATTGTCATCCTTTTCCAAAGAAGAATTGAAGCAAGCTGCGAGATTCACTCATTACTGCGCTTCTTCAAACTCTTCTTGAAGAAGAAGGCTTCAACAATGATCTGATGGGGTAGAGAAATGGGTTCATTCTCTGTGGCATTGCCAACAGTGAACAGCGGTTGCAAGTTCGACTCTGAAATCACTTCTCGGCAGACTTGATCATGGACGGGGGCGATCACATACTCAAGTTGTCCATATCTCTGCTCGAACACCGCACAAGTATCGGGGTTTGCTATTTCCAATAAACAATATCGGTGATAGAAGGAAGCGTTGCTGTGGTTCAGGAACTGGGTGTACTTCGTCTCTTGTCTCTCGCCATTGTCAACAGCACCAAGTTCAGGCATGGGTTCTTCGGGGGGATTAAGCTGAGGTGCTGGCACATCATCAAAGTACCATTTGAATGGGATCAATTGATCTCCGATCATGTAGCAATGAGTGGCATAGGATGCACCAATAACATTCTTCCTTTTCTTATCAAGAATGCTAGCCTTCTGACTGACGGACTTCTCACTGGACTTTGCCTGTGGAGACTTGTTCTGCTTGCCACGACCACCCTTGCCCTTCTTTGAAGTAGACATAATGTCAATCGGCAGTCAGTCTAATGAACAGGAAGAGAAAAGAGAAAGAGTATGAGTCAACAACGAGGATCAGGAGACTGAAGAAATATTCCTCAACATTAAGATAATCACAGGAAGGCATCAATTTTTTGGTAGGGACGACTAAAACAAGCTTTGGTCAGCACGACGAAAACATGTTTCAACCCACACGACGAAAACATGTTTTAACCCACACGACGAAAACATGTTTCAACCCACACGACGAAAACATGTTTTAACCAACAGGACGAAAACATGCTTTGGTCGGTACGACGAAAACATGTTTCAACCAATACGACGAAAACATGATTTGGTCGGTACGACGAAAACTTGTTTCAACCAATACGACGAAAACATGATTTGGTCGGTAAGACGAAAACATGTGAAAAACTGCACCGGGCACTTACAGGCTTGTTCCTTGTGTTTGGGCTCTTTCTAGCTAGAGATCTGTGCTGGAGTAGTGGCAGTGATGGTAAGGAGACTCTCTGTGTGTCTTCTTGGGCTGTGGGGAGTGCAGAGGGGGGATAGATGTGGAGATTTGGCTGTGGATGGAGTGGGAGGTTGTTCTTGTTGTGGATGTGGGTTGATTTGTGGAGTGAATCCAAATCCAATCCAAATGAAATTATGACCATTTCGCTGGCATAACGCACGCGAACGAGCGTCGATTTGTTTTCGTCTTACGGACTAAAACACGTTTCGGTCGTTAGGTTTAAAACAGGTTTTAGACTTGTTGACTAAAACATGCTTTGGGAAGGATGGTCAATGTTAGTTTTAGTCAAGGTGACGAAAACATGTTTTAGTCAGGTGGACGAAAACAGAAAGTTACTTAGGCGAGAGCGGGGTGAGTTACTCTGTGATATAATCCTGACTGTGCCCAGGCACTGGAAAACGGAGTTTTGTGACGGTTGGTTTGGTCGACCAGCATCAGTCACGCTTTTGGGAACTTCCAAGAACCACACAACCACACCTCTTCTACACGTAGATCGAAAGTCGAAGGCCAGCCTTCCCCTTTTTCCATTCCTCGTCTTATTGGCATTCAGAGCTGTGATACTACCAAATCGTCTTGCACTGATCCAGCACCTTCTTGTTCTCTCATTTTTTATCTACAGTACCATGAGTTTTCGTACGGGAGCTGCTTATGCCAAGGCACTTGCTGAAAGCCGCAAGTCCATTGCAATTGTTACCGGTGGGCGGTCTGGTATCGGTCTGTCGGTGGCCAGCAAGGTTGCTTCCTTCCCATTCATTGACCAGGTCCTGGCCGTGTCTCGGTCCATCAAGGAAACGGATGTTGCCGGTCTTTCTCCCAAAATCACTCCTTTGCAAGCGGACGTTGGCAGTTCCGAAGGACGTCAGAAGATAGTGGACCAGGTCTCGCAACTTTGCAACAATAATGGTGGCCCCCAAAAGCAACTTCGGTATCTGATTCACAGTGCCGGGACAATCGAGCCCAGATTTGTGGATGTGCTGGCGATGTGCAATATGTTCCATTTATGTTGACACTGTGCAAAATCACCGCCACAGATAAGATTTTTCAATATGATTTATGGGCTTTTGCAATGAAAACCCAGACAATGGAGCAATCGAGGCAACAACTCGACAAGAAGGCACCAAAGAGCTGGTGGCTGTGGAACAAAGGAAAACACAGCGTGATGTATTGATGACTCTCGCATTGATTGGATTTGAAATTTGTCTTTTTGAAGTTCAGCCTGCAAAGGATTCAGTGCTGACTTTTGATTACTAGGAGCACCATACATTTTATTATTAGCTACCTGGTAGCCTGTTTTCTCCTCAATCCAGTTCACTGGGCGTGAAAGGCACACTATTATTTCTAGTCCTCAGGCAACAGCAGATGACGGATTGAAATTCTAAGAGGAGGAAAGGTGTTGGTTATCTCCGACCAATGCTGCGACCAAACACAGCCTTATGATAGAGCTCGTTAAGCAAACGTTCTGCTGCCGCCTCTTATTATTTGAGATCTTCCTCTTCAATCCAATGAGGATACAAATCCTCGTTCCGAATGTCGTATTCATTGCTATCATCTTTGTTGGCAAACTCCTCATCCGTTGTACCCAACAGCAGATACTCCACAAAGAATGCTACATTGTCTGGGCTGTCCAGGGCACCTGGTGGTGGGGGGCGAGCTTTGTTGGCCATTGCGTGATTTGCAGCTTTCTCCTTCATTTTTTGAAAGTTGCCCACGACGGGCATCGAGTTTGTGGGTGCTTCTCGAATCGTTCCTTGCATCGAAGTGTCTACGACACCTGGTTTGAAGGTTCCAATCACCACCTTTCCTCCCAAGGATTCCCGAAACTCTCTTTCCAAGATCTTATAGCTGGCAAAGAATGCAGCCTTTGTGAGCCCATAGCAGGTCCAACCTGGTACAAGAGCAGAGAGGAAACAGTCAGTCAGGTGCATTCTACATAGTCTTGATAAATGATATCCCCCTGCAGTAATTCCAAAACTCACCAGATGGAGGCGCGCCATGGGCAGCACCGCTGGAAACATGTAGCACTCGACCCGACACACCCGATTCATCGACAGGTGTCATAAAAGGGTAGAGCGCAGTGGTCAAAAAGAAGGGAGATTCACAATTGACGTTCATGGCATGCCTCATTTCCTCTGGTGTGATTTCGAGAATTG
>CAICTM010002732.1:0-12032 GCA_903772945.1 Seminavis robusta | reverse complement strand
CATTTTGTTTGAAAGAACTAGAGTACAGTTTCTCGATGGTGACTGCCTTGAACTGCTTGCCGTTCTCCTTCAGCTCAAACCAGACATTGGTCTCGTCATTTTCATGTGAGATCTCGAACCCAAAGAAGACGGCATCTTCTTTCTGCTGGCAGGAGCAAGAAATGAGAAGAGTAATGATTCAGAGCAAGATGGATCATCCATTTCCTGAGATTGTGAGTTTTGTCTCGCCCAAAGGCGTCGGCTCGTTCTCGCCGCCAGCAGAGTGTAGCCACCGAAGATGACAGCTCCACCATCAAGACGGAAGACCAGGGAGCCAGTCGAATGGATGTTGACGACGACGATGACGAATCATCATGGGACTCGAACCTTAGGGACTCTGAGAGCGAGGAAGGTGAAACGCCGGAGATGGAAGCACTGCGCAAGCAGGTGGCGGAGTTGACATCAATCGTCTCTGGCCTTGCTCAAACCAAGTCGTTTGACAGCAGTGAAGGTAGCAAGTCAAACCTTGCCGGCAATCTGAAGAAGAAGAAGACGAATCAAGGCAATGCTTCAAGCAACTCCATTGCCGGTGACAGCAAGGCTTCTCGTCGCAGCACTGGAACTCGTGGCACCCAAGCTCGAGAAGAGAAACGCAAGACCAGAGGAGGTGGTGGTGGATCTGATGAGTATGCTGCGAAAAAGGTCCTTTGAAACGAGGCCAACATGTTGTGGTGGCCATCCCCTCTGTGCTACTGGTTGTTTAAGTGGCAATTGGATAGGCGTGTTGTTGAAGAGGTTGCAAGTGATGAGGAGTTAGATAACAAACAAACCTAGTAGGAGTAAACTTTATTGGCAAAATACTGCTTTTCAGGCACGTCCAAAGCAAGAATTCGCTACATACCGGTAGCCACCGTAGTGCAGCATTGGCGCGACCAAACTTTCCTACTACTAGGTAGTACCAGAAACTAGCATAATCTATACTAGCTAGTAGTATGACGTATCGTTTACTCTAACGCATTATTATTACTAATAATATTATTGCTACCTCCATTCCAAGGGCATCGAATTTTGGCAATTGCTCCACAACTTTGGCGCTGCTGTCATTGGCTTCAAAGTCTGCTGGAACATCTTGAAGAGACAGAGTGGACGACACAATGCCGGGGAGGACTACGGTTGGCGCCTCGGAGGTTGAGTCTAAGAAGACTGGAGCAAGAGAGGATCTTGCACAAACCAATGACGCTCCTGCACCACCATCAGGCGGACAAAGCCATGGTGACGATTGCAATGTGGCACCGGTCAGATTTATGGAAGGAGACGATGGTGACAAGGAAAGAAAATGCCGAGGCCTCAGCAGCGGAGTTTTCAATCGCAACACCCACAGCCAGACTCCAAGTGGCTCTGGTGGACTTGCTCCACCCAATGCCCCACTCCGTACAAGTATCAACAACAAGGAGAATGAAAAGGCCAAGAACAAGAAAGACAACCCAAGTGACAAAATCAAGAAGAAGAGAAAGGGTGACGAACTGGATCCCGACACTGAAAAGACGACAGGCCACAATTTGACCAAGACCAGTTCCAGACGTCGAATCGTGTTAGAGAAGCTGCGGCCACAGCGCCAGTCGCCGTCCAGTGCCGGAATGGAAATTGTCGTTGTCCGAGCAGCACCCAGCAGTGGTGCTGACGATGATGATGACAGCAACAGCGTCGCTTCTTCTTTGACACGACATAGCGGCGAATTGTTTGCGTTTGCGATAGGGCCACAAAACAACAATAAGAGAACCTACACGGGCGTCTCCTTGCGTCACAAAAAGTCACGCGACCGACAAAAATCAAAACCAAAGATAGAAGCACCCAAACCACCAAAGGAAGAGCGAAAGCGAAAGGAAGTGAAAAAACGAAGCAAGAGTCCAGTGAAGATCCGTAGGGTGTCCTTGGACCACCAGATCAAGAAAGCACCCAATCTTCTTGTGCGGGACTCACATCCCGATGATCCCTTTGAGTTTTGCCCGACGACACCGTCCTCTTCCCCTGTGGTGCAACAACATCGAGTTGTTGAACCAAGTAAGCCAGTCATCCAGCGGCGAAACAAACCACGAAGGGGCAACGACGCTGGTGGCAAGATACTACCCGACAAGCCCACTTCGTCCCAAAAGCACTTGGCGGTGGTCACGGAGAGAAAGTCCAGCACGAGCAACGGAATCGCACCGTCACGTGACAATGCACAATCGTCCTGCAATAGTAATCAGACGAGAACCAATGGGAGCAAAGCAGCACACGAAAACACCTCATCACAAAGCATTCGAACCAACGACGACAAGGGCTTGCCACAACATACTATTGGACACGATGCTCAGGATGCAGACGGTTCAATCGACGCTCAATTGGAGGCTGGCCCCAACCTGCAATCGGAAGGCCTTCCGAAGCAGATACCCTGCAAGGCTGATACCGTGCAACTGGAAAACAGATTGGACGCATCCAAAGCAGACACGACCCATGACAACAGCAACAATGATACGATACATGGCGGCACACGGGAAGATGTGACTAAAAGTGCGTCTACAAAGTCGCAAGGAGACAGCAACTTGTCCCCTGCGTTTACTGGGTCAAGGCCACCATGTGTGCGACTCTCAAACAAAAAGGAAGAGTGTCTCGGGAGTGACAGTCCTTGTGATAACATGCGGAGCAATGTCAAGATCACTGTTGCGAACAAGTCTGATCCAACGCTAGATTTGGTTGGCCCATCCAACGAGAATTCGGTTGTGGATGTCCCACAACCACATTCACCCCCAGAGCCGCCTATAATTCTCAAGCCTAGCGGGCAAGGATCTCAGGCTGAAGACGCGGCAGTTGCTTTTCCGAGCGCCACAACAGAGGCTTCGATGGAGGTTGCCCCCCCAACAATGCTGTTCGCCGATACATCAAACGCCACCATGCAGACCTCGACGCCGCAGGATAAAACAGAACCAGTGGAGCCGCCAAAGGCTATGATTGCGACCCCATCCAACTCTACCCTTGCGAAAAGTTTCGCACAGACGGCGCAAGCAGGAGCGAACCCACCAAAGGCGATAGTTGCTGCGGCGTCAAACGCAATCATTGTGGAGACTTCGGAGCGGGCGACTAGAACACAGATGACAGATCCAGCTTGCACCACGCTACCAAAGACACCTCAAAAGGGCGAGGGCGACATGAAACCGGACGAACTGGAGTCCACCTGCATTGTCAAGCAACTATTGCCAGCCGTTCAAAAGGAAACGAACCCGCCACTGCCCACACCAATGCAAGTCAAATGTTTTGACGCTGTTTCTTCTGAGCAGCGAGATACTGGTACCACGATGAAGCTACTCCCAGGAGCGTCCAACGAGTGGAAGGAGGTTGCACATTCTTCTGATCAGCTACATGTAGATGCCGTGGAGCCAAGGAACGGAACCAACCGACAAGAAACATGCAACCCAGCTGATGCGGAGAAGCGTACTGGGGACATGCCCGAGGAACAGCCACCACCACCACCAGGCCACTCACAAGAGCATGCCCAAGCTAACTCCCCTTCTTGTATACGCCACCTTGATGGAGGCGGAAGTAGTTCAGAGAAAGCACATGGGAATCAGCTCACGTCAATGGACAGTGCCGATGGCAAGGATACTCCGCGAGGTAATCAAAGGGGCTTGCCTCTCGCAGTAGAAGGGTTGCCTGGCGACGTTGGTGTTCCTGAGGCTGTCGAGACGAATGCAGCGGCAGAACCCGAGAGAGCGAAGGTTGGAGTCAATGCAGAGGAGCGGTCTGAAATTCATGCTCAAGGCAGGAACAATGCAGACGCAGGGAACGCCAAAATCGACGACATGGCAACCAGAGTTGAAACTTCAGCCGAACACTCTGCAAGGCCTGCTAGTAACTGCAGAGGCAAAACCAAATCAAGGGAACTTCTCGTTGGCACTACCGTGAATTTTGATGCAATCCTCGACGCTGAGGAAATGGAGCAAGGTCGATATTTTCTCTCGGGGACGAGGCGAAAGCGAGCTCTGCAGCTTCGAAGAATTCAGAGTGGGAATAACTTCAAAAAGGCGTCCTTGCTCATGTTTGACGCCAACAAGCAGAAGCGACAACTTGACCTGACTCTTTGCCAAGTGCATCGGGCCTGGGTTCAACTGTATGCTCAAATGCATGACAAGAACGTACAGGAAGTTTCCTTGAGCGCCAATGACGACGCAACCCCTTTTCCGCAAGCTTTGTTGGAAGCAATCTTCAAGCTTCCAGCCCTCCAACGGTTGACTCTAGACTGCACTGGATCAAAGCTTGATCTTCACTTGGTGAAACTCTTGACAGCGGATAGTTGCCTCGAATCCCTCAAAATCATTGGCGCGAATTTGACGTCTGACGACACAAAAGCACACTTGCGTATTGTCCATCGCTACAAGGCAAGCTGTTTGAAGGAACTATTTCTCACAGATTGCGAGGTTTCCTATTGTGCAAAGCAAACGGCAGTTGAACGGCTCTTTGTGGATACTGCACCTCTGACAAAGCTGTGGCTGGACAATGTCAAGGGGATCTCAGACGACTGTATCGAGCATGTTTGTGAACAGATTCCTGGGCTGGAGCTCGCAGTGAGGCTAATGCCGATCCCACCCCAGCTGCTAAGGCTTCCAAGCTTGTCCAAAGTATGCCTTGTAGACTGCTCGGGCCTTCAGAAAGCAACAAAGAAGATGCGCCCAAGTCCAGCATTGAGAGAGCTTGTGCTGTGGGGCCCATTGTCCCAGACAGTAGCCATCGGCTTATTCCAACAACTGGAGAATTATGTCGGATTGGAAACCCTGGTCGTAACAATTGCCCACGGGGCAGACATAAGCGAGCTTGGCTTCGAACGATTGGTGCAACTCCCCCATTTGAGAGAACTACGTCTTGTTGTGTTCGGGCCCGTTCGGAATGTGGCCAAAGGGACAAAAAGGCTCCTGAATGCGCTTGATTCGGATTCGAACCAGTCTATTGAATGCATCCAGATGGATGCGCTTGAATGCGGCGACGTCTCCTTGGATCGACTTGACTCGCGCGTGGAGGATTTGTTCCAGACTCACCAAACCCTCAGGTTGTTGGACTTGTTTGACCATACGTGGAGCTTTCGTCGCGCTGGTTAGCTGGTTGACCTTCAGCTTGCTTTCGATTCGATTCAGACTTGCATTGCCTTCAAAGTCCTACTCTACTTGTCCACTTGTTCAATGCGCGACTCTGGCTAGCTAGTTTAGGAAACTAACAGTAATGGAGCCATTCATCGCGAAGTCTGCATCCAGTTTTGCCCAGTGGCAATCGAAACACTTTTGCCAAGTGGCGCAGTGGATGGTGGATGGCTGCTGCAAGAGATCAGGCACTCGCTTGCGCGCAGGAACGTCTGAAATCCTCTCGTCGGAGTGAATCGAATCATCAACAAAGCTCACAATCCAATCTCACAGGATCAGAAACAACACAAAACAAAGCAACGAGCCTCGACTCAAAGTAACCAAGCAAAGCCGACACAATAGTTATCATCAGGGACAATCCAAGAAGTTCACGCAGCATATAACAGCTCAAAACGACAACAAAAACGAACAAATCAAGCCACAAAGAAGACTCGACTCGATGCCGAAGATGAAGAAATCAATCACCACACGTAAATCTCCTCGGGCCCGCAACTTTATCCTGCTCCTCATATGCTGCATTGCATGCTTTTCCCTCGCTGGGGCAGCTGCATCAACAAGTCCACCAAATAGCCCCGTTATCGGTATTGATTTAGGCACCACCTACAGCTGTGTCGGAGTCTACAAAAATGGAGCAGTTGAGATACTTCAAAACGAGCAGGGAAATAGAATCACGCCTTCGTATGTCGCCTTCACTGAGAATGGAGAACGGCTTGTTGGCGACTCTGCAAAAAACCAGGCGACCATCAATCCAGGAAACACAATCTTTGACGTGAAACGTTTGATCGGCCGCAAGTATTCGGATGCATCCGTGCAAAGTGACAAGAAGTTGGTCCCGTACAACATCATTTCTGACCAGCGCGACAAGCCCTTGATCCAAATCATCCATGGAAACGAGACTATGACGTTTACTCCTGAAGAAGTGTCCGCAATGGTCTTACAGAAAATGAAGTTCACTGCGGAATCCTTCCTTGGCCAAGAGATTCAGAATGCCGTGGTTACGGTCCCAGCTTATTTTACCGACGCACAGAGACAAGCCACCAAGGATGCCGGAACCATTGCAAACTTGAAAGTGGACCGCATCATGAACGAACCAACGGCTGCAGCGCTCGCCTATGGGATTGATAAAATGGATGGAGAGGCAACTGTGCTTGTGTTTGATCTTGGAGGCGGGACCTTTGACGTGTCATTGCTAACGATGGATGCAGGAGTGTTTGAGGTGGGCAGAACAAGTGGCGACACTCATTTGGGAGGAGAAGACTTTGATCAACGTGTCATGCAGTATTTTATCAAGCTGATGGAGAAAAAGAGCAATGTTGACATCTCTGACAACAAGCTAGCGCTTCAGAAGCTACGAAAAGAGGTAGAGAGAGTGAAAAGGGCTCTTTCCTCGCAACAACAAGCCCGCTTGGAGATCGATGACCTTGCCAACGGCTATGACTTCAGCGAGACTTTGACTAGGGCTCGCTTTGAAGAGCTAAACCATGACCTTTTCAAGAAAACACTAGCTCCGGTGAAGCAAGTGCTCGAAGAGACCGGCACGTCCAAGGCTGAAGTCGATGCTGTGGTCCTTGTTGGAGGTAAGTGAGAGATGGTTGAGAGAAAAGGAAGAATGAGATTGAATTCTGTTGGTTGGTTTGGAAGAAGCTCACGAATCTTTCCTTTGTCCGTCTCTTTTTTGTGTGCCATGTTCAGGATCCACACGTATTCCAAAGATTCAACAGATGCTAAGTGACTTCTTTGATGGGAAAGAATTGTCGAAAGGAGTCAATCCAGACGAAGCAGTAGCGTACGGTGCTGCCGTCCAGGGTGCCATCTTGTCTGGAGCCGACGCATTCAACGACATCATCTTGATTGATGCCACGCCTCTATCCCAAGGCATCGAGACTGTTGGGGGTGTTATGACAAATATCATCAAAAAGGGAACCACGATTCCAGTTAAGAAATCTCAGACCTTCTCTACAAGTCAGGAAAACCAAGCCAATGTGTTGATCCAAGTATTCGAAGGTGAACGGGCGATGACAAAGGACAACCACCTTTTGGGAAGGTTTGAGCTGACTGGAATTCCACCTGCCCCTCGAGGAGTTCCTCAGATAGAAGTGACCTTTGAAGTGGACGCCGATGGCATCCTTCAAGTAGCAGCTCTGGACAAGGGTACTGGCAAGTCGGAAAAGATTACCATTACAGCAGAAAAAGGGAGACTGTCACAGGAAGAGATTGACGCCATGATCAAAGACGCTGAAGAATACGCAGAAGAAGATCGAAAGCTAAGGGCAAAAATTGACGCGCGAAATGGTTTGGAAAGCCATCTCTACAGCCTGAAAAATGCTGTAGAAGAAACAGACGGGCATCTTTCCAGCGTGGACAAGAAGGATTTGACAGACTTGATTGACGAAACCTTGGATTGGATGGAGGAGAATCCTGAGGCTGAAAAAGATGAAATAGACGGCAAGCTCAAGGAGTTAGAGGCGATTGCGAATCCAATCATGAGGGACCTCTATAACGAAGGCGGCACGAGCATGAACAAAGAAGACGAGTTTGATGAGGAAGATTTGTAGATGACACCGTTTTTGGATGTCAACCGCAGCAAGTAGACTCGATGATTCAATCCAATGACAATGAGCTGTAGCACCGAGATGTTTGGTGTTTGTTGAGGCAGCGAGTGAACGAGTGAACTGAGAAACGCGAAGATAAGAACTTAACATGGAATAGAACGAGTTTATGTGTGATGATTGACTTTTTGCACTAAAAGTAGGGCGACTGTGTCTGACAACAACCACTACATCGTACCAACGGCACCGCCGCTCACAGGCTGCATGAAGCACCTGTGTACGAAAGCTAGTCCTCACCTGTACCGTACACCCGCAAGGGAAACTTAAGATCGTCCTTAAAACATTAGAAAGGACTTGAAACGCAATTTTTTTGCTGAGGTTGCTTCCTAGCTAGCCTGCGAGCCAACCAGACTTGAGATCGTCCAGTCATGTTTCGATTACAAGCAAGTCTGTCGGGCTGTCCAGCTTTGCTTCTGAAGGACACTCCATATTTGAGACCAACGGCCTGGCGGTGCCTGTCGGGTGGTAGGTATGTATTTGGACTGTGCTTGGAGGTTCCTGCTGCTCTCCAGCACTGGTTCTCCAGGAGTATCGTGCAAGCCAATAATCCACCTCAAGAAGTGCAAGCTGCGGCCGGTTAGAAGCAACTAGTCATTTTTGCTTTGCTTGGCTTGGCATGGATACCGCACTCCTCTTTCCTAGCTAGCATCCGGTACCGGTTGCGGGGCGAGATGCCCGAAGCCTCGCCACTTGCGCATGGCGACAAAGAGACAGCAGCGACCTCAGAAGCGGTCACACGTATTACTCTAGAAAGCAACATGCTGACTGCTACCTGCTTCGCTGATGACTGCCTTGCTGCCCAGGTATCCCTCTCTACAAGGTTTCTCTTTTTAAAACTGTCTCCAACAGTCGCAATGCAACTTTGAGTTTGACCCACCGGTACTACTAATACGTTCCTGCATCGTGCCCTCCCCTCAGCTTGCGCTCTGTCCCCATCCTCATCTTAGCTCTCTCTAATCCATAGTAAACCCCTCATTGCACATATGTACCAAAAAAACGGAGAGGACCCAATGGAAGAGACGCACGATGCACAGACGGTGATACAAGAACCGAAAGCGGTGAAGCGTTTGGCTTCACACTTGACAGGTTTGACATCTTGCTCGAGCGCACCTCTCTTTCTTGGAAGCTCGTGTCCTTCCACCTGTCACCCCGGAAGATCTTTTCATTGGACGCGAGAGAAGAGGTCCAAATCTTGTGTTTTCCTCTCTTGCCTCGCAATTAAGAATCCAATGTACCGTAGATCTGTATCGATGCACATGATCAGCTTCTTCTGGACGAGGGCGGATTGTTTGTGATGACGGCTGCTCTTCCTCGACGTTGCTTCCCTTTGCAGGGGTATCTTCCATCATGGGTTGAAACTGCCAAAACACCTGCTCCGACACCCCCATCATCCGATGATCCGGTGAGAAACAACAAGCATCGTTGCAAGATTCAATCTCGTCGTCTGTTTCTTGCACACAAAAACCAAGAAGAGTGTCAACTCCCACTTCTAAAATAAAACTACACCAGAACAAGAGCATCAAGAACAATAGCTTCATGCCCATCAGCAGAGACCTCTCCACAAGACCATCACAATTATTTGACTTTGACAGGAAACGGAGAAGATGATGACCAAGATTTTGACCGTATTGGTGGTGCTGTTGTTGGCGAGTGTCAACGCTGGTTCCTTTGCACGCCGTGGAGCGGTGGACTCCAACAAGAAAGAGGCGGTTCATGTGTCGATACTTCCTCCCGTTCCCGCCTTTGTCAACACGGCCAGAACAACCACTCCTCGAGCCCCAACGCGTCGCGGCGCCAAGCAAACGACCCAAAAAATTGAATCCTACTCGCTGGAAGCGTCCTTGTGTGCTCCTGAAGTTCTCCGGGGAGGCGCACAAGAAGAAAGCCGTGGTAGAAGACAGTAAACGTTTTTGTCATGGCGCAGACTAGCTTTAGTGAACGGAGGAGAAAGATGACAAAACTCGCTTTGACGTTGGTTGAAAACTCACCGTTCATGGATCGCTGTCGGATGACATGAGGCACCTGTTTGCGGCAACAGTATAGTATATTATCTGTAAATTAGAAGGATCTTGTGTAACTGAAGTTGGTCTGTTGCTAGTACATTTACCATGGACGGCTTGTCTCTCCGTTAGACACCGCCATGGTGAAACGAGGTTGGGAGGCTACGCTTCAACAAGCTCTAACCCTACCGTACCGTGCCGAAGAAAGGGTCACATGTACTGGTAGCTACTGCTGCATCAAACTCTGCCAAAAATCTCAGGCAACGGCTGCCAGAATCCAGGTGCTACACTGGCAAAGAGGGGCTAGCCTGAGCTAGTAGGGCTAGCAAGCTTGAGATACTACGTATATCTCTTAGTAGTCTAGAGGAGAGGGTTTAGAGTAGGGAAGTTACAGTATCTAGGGAAGCCGAAGATGGGCCAGCATGAACGACGCATGTCAATCACTTTGATTCTTCTGAGAATGATGACGGCGCCAGCACTAAGGCTGCCCGTGGAAGGTTTGCCTTGCACTTGCACTTGCACTTCGTCTAGTTTGGATCTGCCTGAAAAGGGATTATCAATTTGGGTCCAAGAAGGTCTACCACGACATAATTGTTCGAGGCACGCGATGCTTCCGCTGTAAGCAATTGAGGCTCAAGCTTGCTTCTGCTTGAACACAATTTGCAGGTGGCCAAAGGAGTACCGGCATACATGGCTACATTTTAAAAGTGTGTATTCAGAAGTAAGACATTCGGCTTCAAAGGTACGATAGACACTGGCGAGCCTCCCCTTGATTGCATAGGATTACAGGGTCTATTGGATGATGGTGTCGCTATGGTAACAGTCCATGCCAAGAGAGCGTCATGAATTGAGTTTACAGCTGCCCATACATGGGACACAGGTGGCAGCTGCCCAAGAACACGAGAGCTGTGTAGGCCTCAGCTATAGACATGCGCAAACCAGGAGCGCCAGCCCAAGTGCAGTACAAACACAGACTGCGACATGCAAATGCGGCCAAGAAGAGAGCACTAAATCCTTCGAGGCCGGCCACAGCTTTACCAACAAGGGCGCGGATTGTCGAAATAGAGCTATCATGACTGAAGCCACGAGTAGCTCAAAAAGCAAAAGCAAGCGTACCCTTTTGCAGTCGTCAATCAAAAGCTCGTGAAACCATTTCTCTTTGCTCACAACTGATGCCTCCTCCTCCTCTCGAGACAACGTCCTGGCTTCTTGTAGAAGGGGCTGATCAGCCTCGCAATCGATCTCTTCCCATTCTTCATCGCTAGTATCATCTCCCTCTTGCGTTCCACTTGTCGCATGGCTTGAGCCGTAGTCGACAGCATCAATGGTTTTGCACAAGGTGGTTTCGCATGGTAGATTGTTGCTATCCTCCGCAGCAGAGCAGTTCACCACACTTGATGCATCGATGGAAATGTCCGCGGTACACTGACTTCCAGAAACCGACGACCTCGAGAAGCAGGAATGGTGAATTGTCATGGTAGCCAAAAGGAAAACCCAAAGCCACCAATGCTGTGCTATTTGAACCGCACTGGTTGAAAACAGTGTCTTTCCCGCGTTCACCCACAGCAAGAGAATCTCCAATACGACCAAAGTGCACAGCACGGGCAAGCGACGGAGAAACTCCCTCACGCTGGTCCATAGCATCGATAGTAACCCCCCTTCGTGCCGCCAAGCAGCTGGAAAAACGTGCATCAGAAGGCTTTGAATTGTCGCCAACGACAGTGCAAATCCAAGTAGGATGCCCCCCATCGATTTCATCGAATGAAGTTGCCGTAGTTGAAGCAGCTCCCCTCCCCAAACCCCGAAAACTGCAACAAACAACAGCACATGATGGAACATGTGGCTGCACCCATGCAAAATATCCACAGTGACCAGACCAGCATTTCCATTCTGCACTCCTGAAAAGGCAGCCCTGCCTACAGAAGCAATCAATGGAACGACAGTTGATCCACCAATGCGGACCAACCAAAACAACAAGGCGAAAGCTGATGCTACAGACATCATTACAGCACTGCCACAAGCTGCAGCACCGTGTTGAACCGATTCACTCCATGATTTTGTCGCTTCATCTTCTTCTCCAGCAGCCTTTGTGGATTCCTCCCCAGCCTCGCTCTCATCCAGTGCACTCTGTTCAAGTTCCTGCTTGGCTTTTGCCTCTTCCAATTCTGCTTGCGCAAACTCCTCGTCTGCCTGGAAATATAATTAAGGAACCACCTTTGGCGTGAGGACGGCGACGACAAGACGGGACGATATTGTATGTTGATTGTCATGCACTCACC
>CAICTM010002731.1:0-12037 GCA_903772945.1 Seminavis robusta | reverse complement strand
ATGACTAGGCGGTCATTGACAACCCTGTCTCAAATGACTATTCACGAGAGACTCAGTCTATGAGTCGAACTCAAACCCTATCTAGGATCGAGTCGCGAATAGGCTAAGAGCCGTGTATTGCATTCGCCCCTGACAAGGTTCACAGAAGGCGCGACAGCAGTCGGACAAGGAGAAACAATGAATAAAGTGCGGGGCACTCTCATGAGATTTGGATGTAGTACATGTGCGTCGCACGATGGCAATCCTACAAGGGGATCAGGCCTTGTATGGGTGTATATACCTTATGTTCCAAGTTGTAGACTGTGCCGCGTTGGCGGATAGCATGTTGGAGCCGTACAGTGCCATGTCATTGACTCGTCATGTTGTAAGGCCTTTGTCTTTGGCTGACCGTACTTGCGGTGCTGATACTGTTGAATCATCAGGTATCATTGACATTTATTGATGAGGGACACGCGTCGCTTTTTCCCTGTCGTTGTTTTGTTGGATTAGTCCGTTGGCGACGTTCTTAATGTACTTCCGTTGGCTTCGAACCGACAGTTGTGAATCGCGTCACGATATGACACGAGCTGCGCAGGCGTTGCCGCAAGGTGGTATGAATGTGGGCATTCATGGCAAAGCGGAACCGCCGTGAGGACTCCATCCCAGGATCCATTCACGAGTCGTCTTGGCACTTGATGTTTTGAACAGCGAATCAAGTTAACGTATGGTTTGAAGAGCACGCTCGACCTAGACATTGAGGAGCGCACCTGAAGGTAGGATCCAATCTACAAGTGTAGGTTATCGATTAAAGTCGAAAGTCGACCCTACGATACAAATCGTGATAGGGAGGTTGCGGATTATGACCGAAGCTTCGGGTTCCCCATGAAACATAATTACAAATCTGTTAAAGCATGCTCAATGATCCATACGGCCCGTTTAACAAACCTACCACCCTCGTTGTTCACAATCGTGTGGTGGACCCATGCATAACTGAAGCATGTCTGGGTCATTGGTATTTAAAAAGGATCGGTTTATATATCTAGTTCCCCCTCAACCCCCCCTCTCCCCACCCTGAACAAAGATGTTTACTCATATAAAGCAGGATCCAGTAACCAAGCCGAATGAAGGGCAATTCCTACTCTAGTCATACTAGGTTGATGATGAAACATCGCTCTAAATATTTAGCCAGCGTGGAGTACTTCCACGCTACTAGATCCAGGCTAGACGAACCTTCCACGCGTTCCGTTTTAGGATTGTGGAGAGACGTAGGATTACTACCGCAACCTACTCTATCACACTTTATAGTCTCCCGCGGGAAGCCAGATCTACGATCCCTTGATGATGATCTCTCTCGTTGATTAGTTTTCATAGCTTTCTAATCTCTCTCATAACTTTCATTCTCTCAAACTCAAAACACTCGAAAGATCTTTACACTAGCTTTTAGCGTAGTGCAGTTGGGCCCCAAAACTAGTACTATAAAGGTTGAGCCCCTGCAGGGGCTCAACCTGTATAGTACTAGTTTTAAAAAATTTCAGGGTAGGGTGGGGCGAAACCAAGAATGGTAATAGAATTCTATTTTATGGCTACTCTGAGTACGACTGTCCACCGCCGCTACCCTAAACCGATAACCCCCACAAACATTGGGGCGGAGAGAGTTGGCCCCCTCAGCCGGGAAAGTTTAAAACCCAACCGAGGTAAGATATTAAAAGGGGGAAGGTCAGGGGCGAAACCAAGCAGCATTCGAAGCATGCAACAATCGCCACCACCCACGCTAGCTATTGTCTACGTACACCATGCACAACCAATTTGCTTATCCCGAATGGTCTACATGTGCTAAAATAGCCTTACATTTCATAGTAATACTGCTAGCTAGAGCCAATCCGATCCTGTCTTCTGATAATATTGATGCTGGTACTCGTACGGGTACTGTGGCTAGTACATGTGCTGATGCTGGTGCTGCTGCCAATAGCAACAGTGCACCCAACAATAAAAAACTGAAGATGTCTCCTCCCTTCGAATTTCTTCTGTTGGCTGACAATCACCACCTTTCGATCCAAGGCATTCTACCTTATGTTGGCGTTGGACAGTATGCCTTTATTGGATCAGTCAACAAGAAGATGAATCAACTGTACAAAGAGTACTGCAAAATTGAACTCAACAAGAATCCAAGCAAGGTTAAGACTGACCCTGGAGGGTATGCTCGCAGTCGCTCTTCGGAAAGCACCGACACTTTTTGCTGCGAAACATTCTGCAATCAGCCACGTGCAGAATACTGGCTCAAGGACAATTCCAGCAATAAGATGCCTCATCGTCATAATGTTTGTGCTGCCATTGCCAAAATTGGAGATATGATGGTCATGAAATGGGCATGGCAACAAGGATTTGATTGGAGTGAGCGGACATGTGCTGGAGCAGCTAGAAATGGACACATGGAAATGCTCCAATGGTTAAGAGAGAATGGTTGTCCATGGAATGGAGGGACATGTGCCTATGCTGCTGGAAATGGCCATTTGGAAATTGTAAAGTGGGCTCGTGCAAATGGTTGTCCATGGGATTATCACACATGTGCCTATGGTGCTGGCAATGGTCATTTGGAAATCCTAGAATGGGCTCGTGCAATTGGTTGTCCATGGAATGATCACACATGTGGGGCTGCTGCTGGAAATGACCACTTGGAAATTCTAAAGCGGGCTCGTGAAAATGGATGTCCATGGAATGCAAGGACATGTGAGGCTGCTGCTCAAGGTGGTCATTTGGAAATTTTGAAGTGGGCTCGTGCAAATGGTTGTCCATGGAATGCAGATATATGCTGGTATGCTGCTGCAGGTGGACATTTGGAAATTTTGAAATGGGCTCGTGCAACTGGTTGTCCCTGGAATGCATCAACATATCGAGTTGCCTGCGGGAAGAACCACAGTGAAGTGATCCAGTGGCTACGTGACAATGGCTGCCCCGGGTCTCGTGATGAGAGACACTAATATATCATCATCATCTATTGAAGATAAAAGGGCCCGTCCGTACGAAACATGTTGACAAACCATCAGGCTGGTCAACCACTAGCTAGCTGTCTAGCCAGCCAGACTCTGCTCCGTTTTAATCATACTAAAAGAGTCTAGGTCCTTGCCATTGACACCTTTGCTCTGCAAGATCGCTTGAGGCTAGCTAGGAGCTCCAGAGAGACCGAAGAGAACTGCCCATGTGGTGTTAGTTTGGTGCTTCCCTGCGTTGTGTGCTGATCCTGCAGACACGAGACTGTCGTACCTATTGATAGCACAGTTTGGGGCAGTGTAGCTTTTGCTGCCAAACCGACTTCCACGAGATGAGGATTGCTGAGTTGATGTATCAATACGGATGATACAAGTTGTTTGTGAAAGAGGGGCCCCTGCTAGAGTTCTGAATTATTCGGCAGCTATGTAGTGTATGCTCTAGCTAGCAATCCAGTTTAATTGTTTCCCAATAAGTTTGGCTCGGGAGGGAACGAAAGAAAGTGTGCTTTGGTCGTTCGATTCGATATTCGTAGCTTCCGTCATATGACCTGTACTAAGTATTGTTTGCTTGGCTGTAGTATTCTGGTACTGTACCTACAAGAACGAGGGATCCCCACCCAATTCTAGAATCTCTTCTCGCCTGAGTTCCATGTCGTAGGCTTTGGAATCATCATTGGTTGCGTCGTAGCTATCCAGAAAGGCCGGATCACCTCCGACCTCTAGCAGTTGCTCCTCATCGGTGAAGGATTCCTTTTCCTGTGGTTCGTTGGTGAGTTTGGACTTTTGTAAACCCCTGGGCTTCTGTGTGCTGTCGTCCACCTTTGTTTTAATCTCGAGTGCTACTGATGTGGCTTGAATCTCCTCCGTCTTCTCCTCCTGTTTTTGTTGCGTTTTCTGTTGTTTTTGTACCAGATTGAGCAGAAAGGAGGGATCCCTATCCTTGTTATCGGACGATGACGCCATGGGCTCCAGAGCATCGTTGGGGGCAACCTCCGTATCGATCGCATTGTCCTTTGGAGCCTCCAAAAAGAATGGATCCCCACCCAACTCTAGAACTTCATCTCGCATGAGTTCCATGTTGTATGCTTTGGAATCCGTTTCATCATAACTATCCAGGAAGGCTGGATCACCACCGACCTCTAGCAACTCCTCCTCGTCAGTCAAGGATTCCGTTTCCTGTGGTTCGTTGGTGAGTTTCGACTTGAGCAAAGCCTTGTTAGGCTGTTTCTGGGTGTCGTCCAATTTTTTTGTTTCGGATTCGAGTGCTTGGATATCCTCCGTATCATCGTCGGAATCAACCAAAAAGAACGGATCCCCACCCAATGCTTCCAACTCGTCGCGTTGATTGTCGAATGTGTCTCCTTCGAGCGCCGAGTAATACGGCTCTTTGCTTTTGGTGCTGGGAGTGTCGGTTGCTGTTGCTGCACTGGCACCACCGAATGCCTGCAGCATGGCGTTTTGGCTTTGGATGGATTGTTCGTGAGCCTCCTGAGCGGTAGCAAGTTCCGATTGTAGATTGGTTTGTTGCTCTTGCAAGAGTAGCAGCTGTTCTTGCAGTTTTTGGATATTGTCTTGTACTTGGGAGAGTGCTTGTTGTTGGATTGACACAGGGCCTCCGAGGTTTGTACCAATGTCTGAGAAGCTTCCAGAGCCAACGATTGGGCTTGTTCCAGCTCTGTCGTTATTATTGGCCTTATAGGATCGGAGTCTCCTGAACTCTTTTCTTCTTCTAGCAATTCCACTGGTTCCGTGGTAATCCTTTTCTTCGTCTTCTTGATCCTCCTCCAGCAGCTGCTTGGCCATTTGCCGTCCAATGTCGAACCAATCTTGTTTCGTGTTGTCCTCCTTGTCCTCGTCGATATTGTCATTGTCATTATTATTGCTTGGTAGTTGTGGTTCGTCGATAGTATTATGGGGTAAAAAGAAGGGATCTCCTCCTACCGCTTCCAACGCGGACGCTTCGTCCATGAGAAAGGATGGATCCCCGCCCATTTCCAAAAGCCGGGCTCGTTCCTCCTCTCGGTCCCACATCAAACGTCCTCATCTTCTTTTTTCTTCTTTTCAGCACACAATGGTTCCAAAAATTGGACTCTTTCGACTGTTCTTGTGCTGGAAGTGACAAAAGCGTTTGTAGAAAAGGCGGCAACGGGGAACTTCTGGCATTGAAACCAACAGCCTACTAACATGTAAACATAGACATTTACTGCTAGTAGATAGCTCATCGTCATGCTACCGGTATGCAGGTGGTTGGTGGTGGGGTCGAACAGATGCAAAGTCCGCTATTGAAAAATTGAGTTCTGCTGAAGGGGTGGAGGTGTCGGAAAAATGAAGCAGGCTGACGTACTTCAAAGAAGGCAGCATTACTGAATAATTACACGGGGGTATTGGTCGGAGACAACCTCCGCTTCCACTTCACGCTTGGCCTTGTCAGAAGACTCTCTGGACATAGCTATGGTCATACGGTAGTCAGTGGAGTGTGGCTACGTGTACTCCATTCCTACTAGCTAGCTAGTAGCACAGGGAAGTTATCTGCAGAAGCCAAACATCCAAGTCATTCCCATCCCTCTGGATTTCGGCTTGCAAGCTCCCTCCCGCTGCGCTAGACTTGTATTCTAGTAGAGGTACACAATGTCATAATCAGCAGCAATAACTGGGATTCCATGCTCATAAAACCAGATCACACAAAGCCAATAGATGGCTAAAAGGTATTAGTCGGCAAAACACTGAGTTCTAATTGTCTACTTTTGATTAAATTTCTAATCTCAACATAAACATACAATGTTAGTTTCCTTACTCATGAGACCCGGGCATGCCATTGTCACGTAGCCACTGCGATCACTTCACTGTGGTTCATTGCAGGCAACTCGATATGTTGATGCATCCATGGGACGAACCAGTTTTCACGAGCACACTTCAAGAATTTCCAAATGTCCGATTTCATGGCAGGCAGCAAATGACTGCTAATTCATCAATGGACAACCCGTATTTGCACTAGCCCATTACTTCAAATTTCACAAATGTACCATTTTTCAGCAGCAGCCTCAGCATGTCACTTACATTCCACTGACAATCCATATCTCATGAAGCCACTTCGAAACATTTCCAAAGCCATTTTCAGCGAGCAGCGAGAATGTATCTTGCGATCCTAAGAGCAGCCGTTTCACGAGCCATTTTCAAATTCAAAAATGCCCAACCACCCAGCATGCTGCACCCAAGTATCCATCCCGGACAACCATTTTCATGAGCAATCTTTAGAATTTCAAAATGGCCATTTTTCCAGCAGCACCTGGCACATGTCCTCTCCATTCCATGGACAACCATTTTCATTAGCCCACTTCAAAATCACTCCAAATGGCCATTTCCAGCAAAGCCTCTTGACAAGTCCGTTCATTCCACGGACAACCATTTTCATGAGCCCCACTTTAGAATTTCCAAATGCCCATTTTTAGCAGCAGCCGACATTATATGCATGCATGGACAACCGTTTTCACGAGCCCACTTTAAAATTTCCAAATGACCACCGTCAGCAGCGTACTCACATGTCGCCTCATTCCATGGACAACCATGTGCGTGCAACCACTTTAGAATTTCAAAATGGCCATTTTGTAGGCAGCACCGCCACATGTCTGCTCATTCCATGGACAACCATTTTCATTAGCCCACTTCAAAATCTCCAAATGGCCATTTCCAGCAGCACTAGAACATGTCCAAATATCCCATGGACAACCATTTGCACGAGCCCAAATTCAAAATTTCCAAATGTCCACATGCAGCAGCGTATACACATGTATCTGCAATCCCATGGACACCCATTCTCTCTTAACCATTGGCAGAATTTCCAAATGGCCATTTTTAGCAGCATTGTAACATGTCTGCTCATTCCACGGACATCCATTTTCACGAGCCCACTTCAAAATTTCCAAATGGCCTTTTGCAGCAGCGGATGCACATGTAAGTTCATTCCATGGACAACCATTCTGTCTTAACCATTGGAGCAATTCCAAGTGTCCATATAGTGCAGCATAGAAACATGTCCATTGATTCCATGGGAATCCTTTCTGTCGTGCCCACTGCATGACAGCAAGATTTCCAATTTTGGCAATGGCAGTGCAAACATGATGACGATCAGGTTTCTTATTTCTGGAATTGTCCTTGAGCCAGTATTCTGCACGTGGCTGGTTACAGAATGTTTCACTGCAAAGAGTGTCCGTGCTTTCCGCAGAGCGCCTGAGAGAATCCCATTCGCAGCTAGCAGGTTTATCGTTTACCTTTCTTGGATTTTTGTTGAGTTCAATTTTGCAGTACTCTTTGTACAGTTGATTCATCTTTTTGTTGACAGCTCCTACAAAAGCATACTGTCCAACACCAACAAAGGGAAAAATGCCTTCAATCAAAATCAAATCGTCAGCAAACAGAAGAGAATCAAAGGGAGGAGACATTTTCTGTTTCTTATTGTTGAGTGCACTTCTGCTCTTGGCACCAGCACCAGCGACAGAACCAGCAGTACTATCAGAAGACACGATGCTACCAACGGGAGGAACTGACTCAGCAGTCTCAGTTGCAGTAGTAGAGGTGGAGTGATGAGATGATATGCGATGATGCTATAGCTACCATAGGATGGAGATGATGATATATTATGATAGATGATCTTTTCTGACATGGTATCGTAATAGCTAGTGCCATGCCGGTTGCCATTGAGGTGGTCCGTGCATGGGTATGGATCGGGTTAACGAAGCCAGCGAAAGCTATAATCAAAATCCAAGCGGACAGCGTCTGCTTTGGCATGCACGGAAACATGTACTTTGGCCAACTGATATGGGCTACCGGTACCGGTATTGGCGCTTCCAAAGTCACAGTGCCGTCGCCTAATATGGTACCGGTAGTCTAACTACAGCTCGTGCCTCCAAGCGCAACAGAGACCATCCCCAAATTTTTGCAACATGAAAACATACATTTTAGTATTATTTTTAAAGATGACTACTTTGGAGCCGGAGCATCCTATTCTTATTCCTCCACTCCCAACTGCATACCCGTCTTGTTGAGTCTGTCGACCAGTGTCATGCCCAATGCCGTGGCCGTGGTGAGAACTCCTCCTTGGGTGGCGCATTTTTCTCGTTCGAGTGCCATGGCGAGACTGGCTTCGATACTCATTTGCGCCGTGGCTTTGTATCCGGGATCTCCGGCCGTGCCACTCTTGACATACGCCACGACCAGTTGGTCCTGTTCTCCCACGGCATAGATTTTGGAGGAAAAGAATCCGGTGTCGCGCGCTTGTTGGCTGGGTCCTTCTCCCGGTTTGGGTAGGACGTAATTGGTCAATAGCCACCGAGTGGGTGGAAACGCCAAGAGAACTCCAAACAGTCCGAATCCAACCATTCCAGCCAAGCCAGAAATCAAACTGGGCACGGCCTGGACTTCGCGGTACGTGCACTGCTTGCCGTATCGATATCCCCAAAGAGCATTGGTTTTGCGCACGACGGGAGCATTGGCACCGGCCATGATAAAGGGAATGACATACGTGCGTGCCACACTATCGTATGTGACAAAGGAAACGGTATCGGATGTATCGGGACCTCCCGTGGCTCCTTCGGGGTCCAATCCGTAGGCGCCTCGGGCTTTGACTTCGTTCATGCCGGGAACCGTCTTGCCCCCAAAAATCATGGACAATCCGGTGTGAATGGTACCACCGGAAGCGCCTCCTTTGGATCCTCGAGATACCAATTCGAGCGATTTGCAGGTACAACCATGACGTTCTTTCATGGCATCGGCCGCCAACATGGCTCCAATATCCGAAGGAATCGAGTCGTAGCCACAGGCGTGGACGATAAGCGCTCCGGTTTCCTTCGCTTGTTTGTGGTAGCGATCGTAAGAGAGACGTTGAAAATTGGGTTCTCCGGTAATATCGGTATAACAGGTTCCGTGTTTGGCACATGCTTCGACGACGGGCAATGCCTTGTCGACAAAGGGGCTTCCGGCGTAATTGGCAATCACCTTTGTGGATTGGGCTAATTCGTCCAGGGCTTTGGGATCTTGCACGGCGTCGGCGACCAACAAGGGAATTTCCTTTTCGTTATTGCTGCTGCTTCCTGTAGTGATTTGCTTGCGGACGACTTCCAATTTGCTGCGATTCCGACCGGCCAAGGCAAACTTGAGCGTGGGATAGTGCTTTTGCACATACTCTGCTGCCAATTGACCCGTAAAGCCAGTGGCGCCGTAGATGATCAAATCGTACGGACGATTGCTAGCGGCGGCGGCGGAGAGAGACATGCTACTAGTAGAAGAGACACACAGAGATAATAATAGTAGCGAGAACAGTGCAAGATGTAGTAGAGAGGATACTCTACTGATGACGACAACTGAGGACATCTATCTAAGCAGTCAGTCAGTCAGTAAGTCCAAAATGAAACTGTGGATCTGTTGACATTGAAATGCATTAATGAAGGTGGAAGAAATGACGAGATCTCGAGAACACGAATAAATGAGGATGACGTATTTTAAAATAGTCTACCAAATCAACAAAAGATCGCCAAAGATCTTTTTGCAGAATCGAAGTCGGTACAATCGAAAGATTCAATCGGACCCACACCCATGACGTCACGAATGCTGTACTGTATTTGCAGCAGCAGCGATCCGGCGTCAACCGCAACAGCTGCGCCACCACTTCTTTGTGGTTATCAGCATCTCCACCCCAAATTCGTGAGGTCTCCTCACGATTTAAACATAGAAGGGGGTCTGGGGGTGGCTCGTGCAATTTACTTTGGCTCTTTTGAATAGGGGCAAAGAGTACAAAAGCTGATTCTGCAATTATGAGGCCTTCTTGAAGTGTTTTTGGTGGGTTAAAGCATACACTAGTAATTGGTAAGGATAGAGTGTAGTAAAACCTTTCTTCTCACATCAAACCATCACTTGTGGACATGGTTTGAAATGTATATAGCCTTCAAAGAACTCCATAAAAAGAACACCGGAGAAGCACTCACAAAATATGTACAGTAAGGTTTCTCCAGTAACGAATGGGGTACAGTCCTACTGTAGTATACTAGCTAGTACTCGAGTAGTAGTAGATTGGCTTGCCACATACTGAGCCACTGTACCGGTACAGAATGGTGTAGCTCGGACGTTTCACTTCCCGTGGAACCATTTATTTGATTGATTTTATTGACTTGCTACAGGTAGCTAGGACCGTGGTACTATGAAAGCAGCCTCACTCCTCACTCGACGCTCAACCAACAACAAGAGCAACACAACAATAGCAACACAATGGTGGAGAAGGAGCGGCCGATCGCTACTACTACTACTATTACGGGTAAGTCTATTATCAAGCGTGTTATTATTGAAGGCGCAGCACTGACTTCTCTCCGTCATTCAATTCCTATGGTAAACAGGAGGTAAATCCAAGCTTGGCCGACAACAATGGTGAGTGCTTTATCAATCGGCCAATCGAACGAACGATTCGAGGTGTTTGTTGACCATTGTTGAGACGATTTGCCCTCTTTCGTACGATAGATGTAACTAGACTAGTAAGATAATAAATATCGCATTTCTTGAATGCAGGATCTTTGAAGCTTTTAATTCGTACGGTGTGGTGCGCAGGATACAAAAATCGTCAACGAAAAATTGTCTGCAAAAGCTCCAGGCTGGGACGGAATCTTCAGGCTGGGACAACAGCTTCAGGCTGGGACGAAATCTTCAGGCTGGGACAACGGCTTCAGGCTGGGACCACAGCTTCAGGCTGGGACAAAATCTCAGGCTGGGACAACAGCTTCAGGCTGGGACAACAGCTTCAGGCTGGGACACAGCTTCAGGCTGGACCACAGCTTCAGGCTGGGGCCACAGCTTCAGGCTGGGACAACAGCTCCAGCCGATTCTTCATCGCATGATTAATTCCATCAGGCAGTTCCTGTATCTCTGTGTATGCAGCCCTTATCTGAGCTTATTGTTGTCGTCCATGCATCCCCTCCATTTTCATCAGCTATAGTGGCTTCTTGTTGGCATAGACTATGGTCTCAGTTCCAACCACTTTGACTTCATTTTCACCGATCCTGACACAGTCCCCGCGCCTACAAAACGCAGTTTCCGTCACCAGTCCTCGGTTACTCATCCTGTACCAGCAGCCTTCTCTGTTGATTTGAGACAGGGATTACTAGTAGTAACACTACTTCAAAGCTTTTTTTTAATAGACCACCAATGACAGCATCAGTAGCATCGAGTAAAGCACTGGCTGTCATGCACTCAGTGCTTTACTCGCCGCGGCGAGTAAAGCACTGGCTGTGATGCACTGACTGGAGAGCAAACTCGTCACTTGTGATCTTTTGATGGCCAACGGTGCGTCAAAAGATCCAGGTTGGCCTCAGACCGAACCTTCCTGCCCTAATCACTTGGAGGGGCTATGGTGGCAACCGCATTATTTTTGTCTAACATAGATAGCCAGCCAACGATCGAGCCTACTACTTATATCGATCTCATTGTTGACCATGTCTTCTGATGCTCGCATTAGATCAGCTGCAAGAGCTGCTGCTGCCAATAGTAAGAAACAGAAGATGTCTCCTCCCTTTGATTCTCTTCTGTTTGCTGACGATTTGATTTTGATTGAAGGCATTTTTCCTTTTGTTGGTGTTGGACAGTATGCTTTTGTAGGAGCTGTCAACAAAAAGATGAATCAACTGTACAAAGAGTACTGCAAAATTGAACTCAACAAAAATCCAAGAAAGGTAAACGATAAACCTGCTAGCTGCGAATGCGATTCTCTCAGGCGCTCTGCGGAAAGCACGGACACTCTTTGCAGTGAAACATTCTGTAACCAGCCACGTGCAGAATACTGGCTCAAGGACAATTCCAGAAATAAGAAACCTGATCGTCATCATGTTTGCAATGCCATTGCCACAGTTGGCAATATTACGATCATGCAGTGGGCACGACAAAAAGGATTCCGATGGTATCAATGGACAAGTGCATGTGCTGCTCAAAATGGACATCTGGAAATGCTCCAATGGTTAAGACAGAATGGTTGTCTATGGAATGAACTTACATGTGCATCCGCTAAGTGGGCTCATGAGAATGTTGTCCATTGTGGA
>CAICTM010002730.1:0-7500 GCA_903772945.1 Seminavis robusta | reverse complement strand
CGACTAACTCTATTATCTCTGTTGTCTTCAGATTATTTGGAAGAATCGACTCAAGCTTGACAGAGGCAATGATTGTCTCACTAGCGTGGACTGCACTGATTGTCGAATTCCCAACCATGGACCGGATTTTGCTTCCCACAAATTCAACAAAAAGAGTGGTTTGAGACCAATGTACATCAAATGCCCAGCTGGATTCGCCAATCCGGAGGAGACTCTCTTCATGCAGCAGAGAGTTCGAAACAGGCAGGAAACAATCAACGAGCGAGTGAAGAATTGGAAGGCCATAGATGGTATGTGGAGACACGAGATCACCCGCCATGGGGATGCCTTCCGTGCCATTCTCATTGTCAGCCAGCTAGCAATCAACAGCGGAGAGCGGTTGTTTCCATGTCGCTACCGCGATCCACCCTACCATGGACCTGGAGGCGAAATGGACCTTGACGACGATGGCCTCTGATGGTTGGCCGGAGCGGGCTGGTAAGTGGTACTCTGCTGCTCTGCTTGTACTAGCCAACACGAACATTGTTACTCACTTGTTGTTGCTTCTTGCTTGCTTTGCTCCAACCCTTGTTAGATAGGATAAAACTGGTTAGTAGTGGCACGTTTAGGCAGCACGTCTTAGCTAGCTAGAATGAATGGCAACAATCAACCTATCAAATCTGAAATCCTGTAGTGCAGTGTAGATTCCAGCAAGCTAGGTGACACAAATGGTTGTTTCGGTGGGCGCCAGGGCCAGGCTTAAGCAAAGAACAGTCGAAATTCAGGACTAGGTTCTGTGGGATCAGGTGCAAGAAAGTGAGGACCGTGATTCAGTTGTTTGTTGACACCACCCACAAAGGCATAATGACCCATTCCAACAAAGGGGAGAATCCCTTCGATCCAAATATCCTTTTGATCCAGCAGGAAGGCAGCATCCAGTAGTCTCTGCCGTTTCGATACAGGGGTAGAGGGTAAGCTACGTCTTTTCCAACACTTCTAGTGTGGTAACGGCACCAATAGGATACTACTAGAATGGAATAACTAGAATACTGTTACTTAGAGTAGATATCTATCTTGTGTTTTGATTTCTTCATCTCCAATACTGTCTCCAATACGTCTCGGTCCAATAATAGGCTCATGCCACTTTGTCAATTGTTGTGTTTCCTCTGTCAGACCTCTAGACACCTCGGATCTCGTCGTCATCGCTATCCGTTCCACTGTCACTGCTGCTACCACTGCCACTGCTACTATCTGTTGAGAGTGTCACTTCATTCTCGTCTTCATAGATCAACTCTTCGTTGGTGCCACCACCATCATCCTCATCAAAGCTCCGCTTCTAAATTGGTTGCCCTTGGCCAAAGACTGTAGGTGGTGACTCCTTGCTTCGCTTCTTCCGAACGGCTGGAGCCGGCGCTGGAGCCGGCACTGGAGCTGGCACTGGAGATGCAACTGGAGTAAAGACAGTCTCAACTCGTGGTAGTGGCTTTGGCTTGGCTGAAGGTTTGGCTGCAGCCTGCTTGGGTGAAGGTTTGACCGGAGTAAAGATGGCCGAGGCAACCGGAGTAAAGTTCGGAGGAGGTTTCAAGTTCGTACCGGCAACTGGAAAGTTGAACGAAGGGGCAGAAGCAGGAACAGGAGCAGCTGCCTGCTGCTGCATCTATTGCTGCATCTGAGCTCGCTCTCGGTCATACTGAGCCTGAAGTGCGGCCTGCTGCTGTTGCATCTGCTGTTGCATCTGCTGTTGCATCTGCTGCTGCATTTGCTGCTGCATGTTGGAGGTTGTATTACAGACACCTCAATACAAATTATTCGTTTATCCCAATCTAGTTTATAGGGGATATCTATATCTATTCTCTAGTTACATACATGGGGAGTTTAACTGATCTATATGGTCACCCCCTTCACTATATCCTTTGAAGTTGAATCAATCCCAGAAAACATGGAGAAAGATCACTTCTTGGAAATAGCTTAACAGTAAAACAGTATTTTACCTTTACTAAGCTAGAGTGTTACTAGCAACCATCACTATTTCCAAGAAGATCATCTCGTCTTCGAGATATCGATATTGGCTTCGCCCATGGGAATCTATCGACTATAGAGCCCATGCTATAAAGGTAAACAACCAGTTCAACAAACGGTTCAGGCAAAAAGGGCTCTGGCCTCACTGAGAGAGCTATCCCAACAGCCTAGCAGAAAATGCATCATCACGGAAATTGTGCCTCAAACACTATCCTATGGAACGAGCAGAGATCAAGGATCCAGCAGCCGTACCGTACGAACGCAAGAGTGGCGACAAAAGTTGCCACGAACGCCAAGCTCACAGGAGTGAGCAGGCTGAAGATTTGTGCTGCGGAAACAGCCATCGTACAGGAAACTGATACGAAAAACAACTACAAGAGTGGCGCCACAGGCTGCCACGGAGCTTGCAAGCAAGCTACTAAGATGACTAGCTAGCTAGGAGTCCAACAAGCAACGTCGACGCTACCGGAGAGATGAATCAACCGGAGCCAAGTACAGAGCGCAGCGAGGCTACTACTAGTACTACGGAGACAGATCAGCCGTACGAAGCCAACAGGAGTGACACGACGAGTGTCAACTGGAAGAGCACAACACCAGGAGTGTTGGCACGGAAGAGGAACTAGATAACAAGTTCCAACAAGAAGAAGAATTACCACAGAGGTACTTCCGTGGGAGTGTTCCTATCCTCAACAAGAGAGCCATCGAAATAGGCTACTAGAGGAGAGGTGCAAACCTCCAGCGGCACGAAACCAGCCAAATTAAATTGCCAGGCCGGTTACTCGACAACGACAGGTCCCACGGCAGGACTGTCATACAACAAGGTGTCCTTTGAGCAACAGAGGCCTGAAGAGTGCAAGCCCTCGAACGCAACAGGAACGGAGTTGCATCCATCGGCAACAGGCTGGATCAGAGCGAATTTGCGAATTTTGCAAAATCACTACTGTCAACAAGAACAACAAGAGTTCGCTACTAGCTACCAGCAACACGTCATCGTGTTGCTACTGATAGCGGCTTCCGGAGTGCCGTCCGCTGAAGTGCCAACACCACGAACAGCAAGTAGCAGAACCGAACGACGATCGCTACTACTGCTACCGCTTCAACAGTCGACAAGAACAACAAGAGTTCGCTAGCTACTGACGAACCACAGTGTCGGCACGCAACAGTATCAGCTTCCCACGAGCGAACCGACCGAGCGATCGATGCTGCTACCACTACGGCGACAACAAGAGGAAGCAGACAGCCAACGAACTATCGAATGACGGCACTGCTACAACAAGGAACAAGAAGAATAACGACTGCTACTGCTAGCAAGCCGCTACCGCTACTACGATTGACAGCATTAGCAGCAACATGATCGACAGATCCAGTGTGTCCATCGGCAATAGCAACAACAAGAGTGTCGGCAGTGCCAACACGAAGAAAAAGGCAATCTTTGTTTTTTGTGAGGAATCTGACTGCAAACGGCACAGAACTCCAAAGAACAAGCCAGAGTTCAGCGACGAACACAAGCCGATGAACGTCACACCGGAAAAGGTATCTTCCGTGATATCTTTCCAGGAGTGTACGGCACCAGAAGATCTCATGATCGCTCCGTATCCGTCGTGGGCAACAAGAGCACGTCCAGTGCTAGCTACCGGTACAGGAATTACCGGAGCATGCACATTGTGCAGATAGCTAGCTAGCCAACCGGCACAAGAGCTACTGGAACAGTGCATGCTATTATAGGAAGCACAGGAGTGCCTCCACCATCATTGAATATTTTCTTTGGAGTGTGTATTGAGTTTTACTCAGCACCTCCTACCCCTTTCATGGAGTGTGTATTGTGGCATCCCAGCCACGGCACCTCCTACTACCTTTTATGGAATGTGTATTGTGCAACTAATACACAGCACTTCCTCCCTGATTACAGGCAAACCTGAGGCAACAACAGCCTCCAGGCAGGTAACAACAGATACCATTACAAGTCTATGCCCTTGCTATTTGATCACAGCAAGTGCACAGGAGTGTGGTGGTACCCAAAATCCAAAACCTACAATCCTACAAACAAAATCATCATAACATCAGCCTTTATAGGCAATGCCGCAACCACCAACGGCATCAATGGCTACATCAACAGCCAGCATCAATGGCAACAACAGCCAACAACGGTATCTACCAATTGCCACAACTACACGGCCAACAACGGTATCTACCGCTACCAATCCGATTACAACAAAATCGACCAAACCAAATGAGAATTGAATCTACAAGACGGCAACTGCTATGACAGCAGAACAACAGTGAGTGTTGAACCGAGTAGCTACAAGCAACTCAAGAGTTCACAAGACAAGGAACAAAGCCACAGGATGGCTGGAGCAGACAGAGTTTGACCCACAAGCGGGAACCTGATCAAAAGAAACAACAAGAGGGTGCACACCTCAGCTCCACTGCAACTACTGTACAGAGATTGCAACCAACCTTAGTCTCACACCAACAGAAGTACATGAGTACAACAAATCAAGCCTACAGAAGATACAACTACGAACAACTACTACCGTCCACACTGAGAAGATGGTGAACGTCCTTCTGAACGGACAAAAGGCTTGGGGTGGAGGTAGTAAGGGACTACAGTTCTATACCATGGCATGGAGCATGACATTCAACCAGATGATGTACCACACCACCATGCATGAGATCAGCAAAGACCTGGACACGATGCCTACTTCAAACCTAATACGCATCCCACACTCCCGGAGCAACACATGCACGATTCAGCACTGAATGCAGCGATGACCACGCAGGAGCATGGTACTTCTCCGACGACAGAGTGTCCTCCCCAGAGGCAGTACCCGCCATGTGTGTCCTTGCCGCTTTCATGACCTCAGAGACATATTTTACCTCTGAGAATGTACTGCAACTCGTCGCAGCCTTGACCTTTACAGAGTTTCAAGAATGGCAACAAGAAGTCCGCCGAGATTGGATTGAATTGGTCAAAGAAAAGGCCAAGTCCTATGAGGCGGGCGTATTTGAATAACAGCTAGAACCGGACCCGTTGGTCCAGGTGCAAAAACCAGTGGGTCCACGGGGACAGTGGAGAAAAACACCAGCACACTACACCGATGCTTCACCTCCCGAGGGCCCCACCCCAGCAACAACCAAATACCACCACCCACCCATCCACCCCAACCCCACCCACCCCACCACCCCACCGACGCAGAAACAGAATCAACCACCGCGGGCAACAAACTCTTGCATTCGACCCCAATACAAACCAACTGAGGATCTCCACCAACCAATCACCCCAACAAACAAACACACCACTCCAGTCACCAACACAACCAACGTCGAGAGCTTCGGAGACAAAGCAACAGCAAAAGGCACCACGACACATCAGAATCCTTTTCCAGAACATTGACAACCTCCCCAAACATGAATGGCAAGACAAGAGCAACGACCTTGCAGAAGCTGCGAAACTACTCGAACCAGACGTTATGGGATGCGTCGAAGTTGGCCTCTACCCACCACAACAATCCCAACAGGACAGCTGTACAACCGCTTAAGGAAGAAACTCAGAGCATCCGCACCAGCTACCTACAACTCCACAGAAACACATAGACTGCATTCCTCCCTGGGCATCGGTATGGCAACAACACTGGAAGCCTCCTGTCGAATGAAAACGTCGGACCATGACCCAAGCGGCTTGGGACGATGGACTTCCATTATGATGCAAGGACGCAAGGACCACAAGCTCCGTGTGGTCACGGCCTACAACCCATGCAAGGGCAGAGGCACAGACACGGTGTTCAACAACAACTCCGATACTGGCGCAGAAACGATGAGAGCAAAACACCAGATGTAAAATTCCAGGAAGACCTGATCGGTGCATTGCAATCCTGGATGGAGAACGGCGAGCACATTGTCTTGATGATGGATGCAAACCAGGACGTTAGAGACGGGAAGCTAGCCAAAGCACTTGCCGCCATTGGTTTACCCGAGGCATCCTCTCATCCCACCCGGACCAACCAGTCCCTGCCACTCACCAACGAAACCACCAGAATATCCCGATTGACGGCATGTTCACCACACTGGACCCCTCTGCACTTACTCTGGCTACCTAGGATTTGAGGCGGGTCTACCCGGGGACCATCGACTGGCGTGGATGGACATCCCCTTCACAGAAGCCTTTGGAAACAACCCACCCAACCTCCACTCCCCAGACAGGTCGGTTCTGAATGTGAACGACCCAAGGCAGGTCCAGGAGTACACCAAGTCCGTCAAAGCCAGCTACAAACAGACGAAGTTGAGGGAGAAGATTGATACCCTCACTACCATGATGCAGAACAAACAGGGATTGCGGGCCATCAAAACGCATGTTCCACTGCATTGCCATGAGCAACCGAAAGATCCGCAAACAGTCAAAGAAGGACATGAAGCTGAGCAAGAAAGGCGGTGTCCCATGGTCCCCAGAGTACAGGGTGTCATGGATCGCAGAAAACTCTGGGCATCGGTAATCAAGCTCAAGATCAACCTAAAGTGAGCAAGAAGAGGATCAAGCGCCTCATGCGCAAATGTTCCAACTCTGACGCTGGGAAGTCGACTTAGAAACAGCGAGGAGCCGGCTTTGGAAGGCAAGAAGGATGGTGGACAATGAAGAAGAAACGCCCACCAACTAAGGCGAGACTTCTCGACAAACTGGCAGAGCAAGGGCAGCGCGTATGGCACCACAGCGCGTCAGAACTGAAAACGATGCGCACAGGGAGAAACAGAAGGAAGACGCACGCAGGAGGAGAACAATTTCGAAGAAAGGAGCAGATAAAGAAAGAACGACGAAACTATTCTACACCGACCACGACTTGGCTACTGGTACCAGTCAGGTAGTTGAATGCGCGACCCAAGTTGACATGGATCGGCTGCAATCCGTGAAGGAGAGACACCATGTCCCGGTGCCTCCAGTCACCATTCACCCAGCCCCATTGGACCAAGACTTTGGGAACCTCGCAGACACTGAAGCAGCTCAGGCGGTCCTGGATGGCTCCTATGAACCACCAGAGGGCACCGACAAGTACACCCGGATGCTGATCAATGCCTTCTGCAGATCTCCCAAAGTGACAGAACTACCCGATGAACACATGCAATGGACACCCGCCCTGCTGATGGCAGCCTACTGGAAGAGGCAAAGAATCACCACAGCCTGCGACCCTCTGGATTGACCTTTACCACCTGATCATGGGAGAATGGACAGCGAGATTGCCATGGTCGAACCGTACTCCACAATGTCCCTTTCCTCCTCGGCTTTGCACCAGAATCCCAACTCGTCACGACGGACCTGCAATCCTGAAGAAACCGGATGCTATGAAGCTGAAAAGATGAGGTTCATCTTCCTGCTTGACACCTACTTTAACATGAATTGCAAGAGACTGGGACGCATCTTATGCAGCAGGCTGACAGTTGAGGGTGATATCAGAAAACAATACGGGAACCACAAAGGCAGACACTGCATGATCATGGATCTCTCTTCTTTTC
>CAICTM010002729.1:0-12047 GCA_903772945.1 Seminavis robusta | reverse complement strand
GATGAGTTCCACTCCCGCTGAAAGCTGTTCGTTGCCCTTCTCTTCCACTGGTCTTCCCTGTCTTTGCCATGCTTGGCAGCATTTCGATCCTCCACAGGTTCCACCACTGCGGGATGAGCAGTGAGGCCAGGTTGGTGACCCAGAGCTGCCCTGTCTTGGTTGTCTCCTGGGAGCTGACCCGATGCAGATATGCAACTTGATGCTTAGCCCAGTGCGTGGACAAACGTCCTCTCAGGAAGTTGTCCCAACCCATGAGATTTTGAGTGTCAACGAGGTCCTTATACCTGTCAGGGTAGTGCCATGGGTGTAGGAATCGATCCTCAAAGTGGTATTGTAGTCCATCCAGGGCAATTTCCAGGAGGAAGGGGTCTGTGGAATCCTTGCGCACCTTTGTGCTGATCGCTCGTTGCATGGTCCCCCGCCATAAGTCCACGTCACCATGCGGGCATCGGTAAACATGGGTTTCAGTCTCGTGATCACCGCCACAACGGGACAGTGGTGATCATACTTGGGTCATCCCGGTGGATCCGTTTCCAAACTGGCAACAATTGAAATAGGAATTTCACAATTGTCGGTTTGTGGATCTAATGACGGTTGACAGCTCGAACATGGGCTGTCCAATCAACCAGTGCAGGGTGGTCCTCGTCCCAGTCGGGATTCAGTGTGACAATGTGGTCGAACAGTGGCTGGTCGTTCCTGAGATGCCGCAGTGTTCTGGGGAGCTTGTATGTTCATGTTCCTCTAGGAAGGGGCAACTGGGCCAGGTTTGCCGGAAATCGGAGTACCTTGGAGTGATCCTGGTGGATGTGTCTGGTCATGTAACTGCCTGCCAGTTTGTCAGCTCTGCAGTTCAGTTGTGCCTTTAGGGGTAGTGTTTCGATGGCCTTGTGCTTGTCTGGGTGCGATTTGATGTGCTCCATCTTTGGCACAGTGACTGCAGCGCGGAACGAGTCCTCGATCTGCTGCAAGACATCCCAGTCGGAGTCAAACGAATCATTGGGGTACAATCCCTCATACTCGAGACAGCTAGCGGACTTGTTCGTCACAGACTCATTGTCGCATAAATGTACATAATTCTTCATGCTGGTCTGATCGTAGAACTCCAGCAATCGTCGAAAAAGGCAAGTAGGGGATAGAATGGCATAGGCCTCGCCCTGTAGGAGTCGAAGCATACCAAAAACATTTACGAGAAAGCGGATATGATCCCAGCGGAGCTGGTGGACTTTATCTTCAAGCGACCGCTTGACGAGCAAATGGCAAAGGGCCCAGGCGACATCAAAGCGTGGCTTGCCAATTGGCTGCCCGTCGTCGACAAGGCACTCAGGGACGAGCATGCACGCACAATGCAGAACAATGACACAAGGTAACTACGCCCAGAAGGGGTCCTGCCGTAGAAATAGATGGCAATCCAGCCAAGGGTAGATAGTTAGCTGCAAAGCACCCTCCGGAGTTTTTAAACTTCTCCGGTGGGGGGCTTGCACTAGGCCGGTTCCTATGTGGGCGTCCTTGTACGTCTGAGGTACTCCGGTTCAATATGGCTCCGTTCAGCGGGTGGTCTATTGAGGTGCAGCCTAAATAATAAAACTTCGTTATTTTTTTTCGGTACTCTAGTACCTCCAACAAATCTGATTGTACAGCAGGCCTGGATAAGATCTGCAGGAAAGATGAGATGTTCTGTTAATACTAACAAGGGATGCTCAAAGATACTCTAGCTACAATTACGCTTGTAGCCTACCAGCCGGTAGCGGTACCGGTAGCGGTACCGGTAGCGATACCGGTACCGGTAGCGATGCCGGTATGTGCTACAGTAGCCATTGTGGTGGGTGTTCTAAAGCCAGCTACCAGCTGGGAAACAGGTAAATCTAAGACAGGTAAAGTCCAGCCGTAGAAAATGTACTGGGCCTGCGCAAAAGAACCAGTCCAAAGGTCCTCCGGGATTGAATTTGAAAATTTAATTCACGATCATTAAAGCATGACTCAGAGTTGACTTTTCAGGACCAAGCATTAACAATTTTGAAAAAGAAATAAGGTTTTCACTCTTTGACACAGGTAAAGTTGACCTGTCTTCCAGCTGGTAGCCAGCTAGCTAGCTGTCAACATGTTACGTCTCCTGAGACGACGCTCCTTTTGGTTTCCCCCTCAGGGCCTCTGCGGAAACGTCATTCGTGGCAAATTACTTATGAGACGATACACCAAGGCTTAGGAGACGATCGAAATGATTTAAGAGACGAAAGCAATCGTCTCCTATATTTAGGAGACGATTCATTAGGAGACATTCCATTTAGGAGACGATCGTTTCGAAATAGGAGACGATCCGAAAGATTTAGGAGACGATACCATACAGTTTACATGGTGCACTTAGGAGACGATCCGTTGAGAATAGGAGACGATCCGTTGAAAATAGGAGACGATTTAAGAGGAGACGAAAGATTTAAGAGACGATCCATTTCGTCTCCTATTTTTAGGAGACGAAATCCATTAAATAGGAGACGATCAAAAGGATTTAGGAGACGATCGGTTGCACGACTCGAGTTTCCACAGAGGTCCAGTTGCACTCTGAAATCGATTTGCCGGCGTTTAGTGTGTAAAATAGAGTAGCGGCAAGTCAGTTGCAGAATCAACGGTCATGTGTATTGTTAAGTAACAAGTTCCCTTTCGAAAGATTTCGATTGATTCGTGGAATAAAAGAACCATTGAAGTTACTAAGGTTAGGGTTGCATGGTAAACTTGAGGAATCGAATCGAATCGAAACCTTCCATCACCTCTGCAGCCTCGCCATTATTGAAGGCGCAGCACTGACTTCTCTCCCTCATTGAATTCCTATGGTGAACAGGAGAGAAATCCAAGCTTGACCCACAAGAGTGTTGGATGTGGAGGAGTTCTTTATTCAAGCCGATCGTTCGATCGATTTATTCGAGGTAAGCCTATCATATTATCAAGAGTTTTAATTGAAGGTACAGCGCTGACTTCTCTCCTTCATTGGATTTCTATGGTATTCAGGAGAGAAATCCGAGCTCGGCCGTCAACAAGTGAGTTGTTTTAATTATTCGAATCGATCGCACCTTTTCTATCAATCCTCACTCAAGCCGACCGACTCCGATGCAGATTGAAAAGCCATCCCTCATTGAGTCCTATGGACGATGAGATGGCAGTCAGTTCTCGGCCCATGATGGCCAAGTTGTTGCAATTTGAAAAACAAGGGTAAGTCTCCGGTTTTCTTCAGTTGAGCACAGAAAACAAAACTCATATCTATTTGTTGTTTTCTCTGCTGCACTGCCGACGGCCGACGAATTACCATTGTTGAGTCCTTTTCGAACGAACGATTGACTGCTACGGATACAAGCAAGAGGAGAGGTTACCGCTACTGAGGAGACTGTTAACTCCAGCCCTACCAACAGCATGAACGATCATCGTCGAGTCATTGAAAGGCAACAAGAGGAGGCTACGCGACAACACACAAGAGAATGGATCATACTACCCGATTCACCCCTCCTTTAGTATTTCCCTAGTATTTTGGTGATGATTTCTGTATTCATACCCATTTTCCCGTGGGAACAGTGCTTGTGGAGCCTGGATTGACAATATTCCTGTATTCATTGTAATGGTGAGGCAATGGAGCGTAGCGAGCAAAACCGAACCTGAGTGTGTTCGGTACTTTGCCACTGTCACCGATTGATGTAACTCTACGGTAACTGGCTACAATGGCTGGATTGACAATATTCGGTCCGGTAACCGTAGCGAGCAAAGCCGAACTTTCGGTACTGTTGCCACTGTAATCGATGTAGCTACTATACCACAGCCGGCTATAATGGCTAATGTTTCGGTTCGTGCATGTATTCGTTTGACGGAGTGTGTGGCAAGTATTGTGTAAGCTCGACCTCTCGAGACTCCGTGGTGTCAAAGATTAACGTATTTGATCTCAACATGTTCAACCTCGTGGGGCGTGTGCGTGGGTATTGTATATCTTCATGCCATGACTCACCATGAGTTGGTCTGCTTACTCTCGTACTCGAGTGCAGCTGGTTAGATATGACTATTTTTTAGGTTGTCGTGGGTGTGTGCGTATATTATGTCTCTCTATCAGATGGTACTTTTGCTGATGCTTGGATCTACTAAGTCGCTCTATACGCAAAGTGTGTAGCGATGCACGGTGGCCTTAAACTCTTCGTGGTTATTAAGGTACTGTTGCCATAGCTATACGTGACTATACTGAGCGCGTACAATTGGTTGGATTGCTCATCTTCGTGCAGCCTCTGTTCGTCATAAGGACTCCAATTGCGAGGTAACTCAGCAGTGGTATAGACTACATAAGTCAAGTAATGTTGCCACTAGCTATACGGGAGCTGTAACCTAGCGTTGTGCCATGGGATGGGATCAGTATCATCGTCTGGCTCTCGCTATCTTCGTCTAGTGGCATGCGAAGCTACTGCCGATTGCAGCAGTATAATTCCTGCCTAGCTCGACAGCGAGCAACATGTCGAACCTGCGAGCTCAGTTTGCTCAACTCTGGGAGTGTACATCTGCTGCTCGCATCTTCGTGACTCGAGTGAGTGACTGGTCATCACGCAGCGAATAGTGCATGTGTTTGCTGAGGCAAGTATTTCGGGTTTTCGCATGTCAGTAGGTATTCCGCTCCCGATTAACAGGCGAATTTCACCCACGTAAGTCGACTAAGCCTCTTGCTTTCCTCGGTGTCTGCAGCTCTAGTAGTAAGTGGAGCGCCTGAGTGTGTTCTGGTACTGTCCGATGCTCGTATTTCGTTCATCCGATCGATTCGATCATATGCTCGCTGATCTCTCGCGTACTCGCCGCTCTACAGACTGGCTTGACAGCAGAATTCAGAACCAACATTTACTCAGGTGTAGCATAGGTATTATCTGTCGATTTATATTGTTATCTATGCGATAGACTCAACTGAAGACGTTCCGGGGAGGTACCGTAACTCTGTACGCAGCAGTGTCGCTCTAATTAGTCGCACCAATTTCTCTGCACCAACTTGGCCGTGCTACTGTTGCGCCTGCATTCAACTTGGTCAAGCCATCCCTCAACCGCTCCGCATGAGGCTCTACTATCTGGGATGTAGGGGAATATCGGCTATATCGATGTATCTCTCGCGCCTATGTTGAGCAATAGGTTTACGGTGTGCCTTTTTGAAGTGAGATATGCGACATAATGGAAGAGGTGCAAACGATCGACTTGAATAATTAAAACAACCAACCTTTGACGGCCGAGCTGTATTCTCTCCTTTTACCATAGAAATGCAATGAAGGAGAGAAGTCAGCGCTGTACCTTTCAGATTAACACTCTTGATTAATATATAGGCTACCTCGATATGCGATCGAATCGACTCGATCGATCGGATCCGATTGATAAAACTCTCCTACCGGTATACGGTATTACCACTCATATGTCGGCCAAGCGGATTATCCGGAGTTACGCTGTGTATTAAGCCATCGGAAGCGGTAGTGCAAGAGAGAGAGAGAGATAGATAGTTGCTCAGTGCGTACGGCCTCGTTCTAGCCACTGTTCAATGGCTGCATCTCGAGCTGCTGACTGTCTAGCCGGTACATCGGTACTCCGTATTGCTGAGCTTTACATCATGCTAGGATTGTCTATGTAATTCGTCATACGAGTACTACGTCTATGGATCCACGCTACGCAGAGTCGAATACTGTGTGAGTGTATAAACAGGAGTCGCAGCGAGAAACCTTGTTAGCATGTACATAGGAATCGCTCGATAAGACCAGATGTGATCTCTGCAATTTGCAGTCTCACGCTACGCAGAGCGCTCACTCTTTGTTACCATCTCCTAGATAGCGTGATCTGTGAAAGCTCTAGGCATATTGTCCGCGCCGATTCCAGCGAGCACCACTTGTAGTGACTGTGTAAGGTATTACGAGATAAAGTAGCCGACCTTCAGTTGCAGAATCACACTGCGTGCGTCATCGTGTGGTGAGTACGATAAGTAAACCGTTTTCTCGTTCGTATAAAATACGTACTGTCTGTATTCGATGGTAAATTGTTCTACCATGCCGTTGAATACCTGTTTCCTCAGTTGACTACGACGTGATCTATGGATCTAAATACTGGAGTGAGCGGTATTACGGTGGTCCCTCAGAATTAGCATGCGAATTAACCAGTCCATTGATAGTCCTGCTAAGCAAGAGATAACCGTAGACGCAGAGAAGATGGCCATGCACCTGACTCTCGCTCATTCGCCAGTGAATCGCGTGGTAGGACACAGTTGACCGGATCACACTATCAGTGCTTCCAGCGTCTCTACTAGCTACGACAATGACCTTAGGCCTGTATACGTCTTGCATTGGATCCTTATGACGATATATACCGGTAGGAGATGCACATTACTTTATCCAATCGGCGATCGATTCGATCCGATCATTAGTGAGTCGACTCAGCATTGATATGTAGGGTCGAGCCCTAGCTCTATCAAGACGTATGCTTACTTTGAGTTGTGAACGACGCCTGACTTCTACTCCGCCGTCACACTCTGGGATTTCTTGGTAAGATTCTAGCCGAGAGTGATGCAAGGTTCCGCTAGCCTCTGGTCGCTTCAAGCCTACGGTTGTGAGTCTCTCTCTTAATTATTCAAGTCGATCGTGGTACTGCCGCACATTGGCTTCTTATTGACGATACATGCACCCAATATTCGTCACATACCTGCCTTATGTATAGCCGGTCTTTCCGTCTTACTGGATGCTCATGAATCTCTTACGATCAAGCCAATCCGCTCCGTTCATTGAAGTTCCTTACGGACCGTGGAGTACGAAGCGACTGACTGCAGGCCTATGCCTACTCTTCGTAGCCTTACAGATGACGCCAAGTTGGTGCAATTTAAAAAACAATGGTAAGTCTGGTACCTTGCACTTGAACGTCCTGCAGTTGATGCTACTCGCACGAGAACAATACATAGCTCACATAATCTATTGTTGTCTTCTCTCTGCTGTACTGCTACGATTGTCAATCCAGCCATCAGAGGGCACGTCTGCATCGTGACAGTGTCCGACATTGTTCGACAACACGAAGTACGCTCGAAAAGCGATCGCTTCACGTTCGACTGATTAGACTCGCGTCTTGTATACCTCGGCAATTGAGATTCGCCCCTTTATCTATGACGTACGTAGAGTACTTTCGTACAACGGAGGAAACTCATCTTAGTACAACAGACATAACTCTGTGAAGCCACGACTAGCACAGTATATAGAAGTCTTAGTGCTGGCTGTAGCTTAGTCACTATCCTTATTATCGACGGAAGTGACTCGTGCATGACCTACGCAGTGAGATATCTCTCCAGTAGTGTTACTGGAGCACACTGACACTAATGCAGGTAATATTGTCAATCGACAAACCATGTGGGTCGCGACGCATGCCGATATAGTGATATGTGAGTGCGCGAGCTTTGGCATGAGTCACGCGGAAGAGTTCATGGCATGTTCGTCGCATCGTATCCTCGACATTCTTGCTTACAGTACCTCATGCGAGTTGGATCCTTATGACGAATACATGCACAATATACTACCGAATATTGTCAATCACGCCATCGTAGCCAGCTAACGTACAGTTACATCGGCGACTATAGATGTCTTATAATATAGTTACCGATATACAACACGGATCATACAGACTCTAGCACAGCAGTGTACGTGTTTTTGCACATGTGGCTTAACAGCTACATCATCTCGCCAAAGAGAAAACGCATACTTGCTTATACTGGCCGATCCACTCTCGACTCAGAACCAATACATAAGCAGCTACAGGCCTGCCGCAACATACATGATACTCAGAAAGTCACAGCCATTAATAGTGGGTATGCACTGAAGTAGAAGGCTCTAAGTAACGCAAGTACAGATACAGCATATCGATATGGCAACATCTATGTACCGAGATTAAGTGTTCTTCAGGTTCTATGAAGTAGCTTCCGCTACAGACGTCTATCGGACTACGAATCGCTACTCTGGTCTAGTGCACCGTCACTATCTGCTCTTGTGCATGATGGTGATTTCTCTTATGGCACGTGTACATAGTGCACAGAAAGGTTATACATTAGGATCATGTTACAAGATGGGTGCATTCTTGTGCTTGCTAGAGAGCTTCATTGCCAGACCCTTGGAACTGATGGTCTTTCTAGTAATCACGAGAGACTATCGTACTCGACAGTACGTGCCTAAGAGTTGTCTGTTCTTCGCTCGATACGCGGATCGATCTCTGCCTTGGACTCTAGCCATGTACTACTCGCATTCGGTAACTAGTCTTATTAGAGTCTCAGTCAGAATTTCCAGGCTGTCCAGCGCAGTCAGCTGGCTGTCGCGTTGTTTGACACAACTCAGCGTATCAATCAGGAAAGGAGCGAGTACCATTCCCATAGGTACTAGGAAATACTAAAGGTAGGGCGTCGAGATCGTTGCTAGCGCTTTCGGAGATCTGAGGTATGATTGCCTACTCGTGTCTCTGAACTACTTTCTTGCCAGTTGGTTTAGTCCTACCATAATGGAGGAAATCATTTTTATGTCTCATTATTTTTGGGCTGTGGATGTAGTCGTTAAACTGCATGCATAGTAGCATGCCGTCTTGGCTCTCTAGTACATACTTCCTTCTGGTATGATATCAATATAGTCGTGGCAGTACGCTGGCTAGCTGTGCGCGTCTTGTCTGCTGTTGTCAATGAGTGCTCGACAGTGTCTAGTGATCGTTCATGTCATGTATGGACTTAGTGATGGTGTTGTGGTTTCTGTTTTTGGCAGAAAGTGTCTATAAAGCAGTCTCTGCTTGGTCAAGTGCCAGCGTGATCCTCTTCTCGCGTACATATAGCAGTGGATGTGAGTGCCGTAAGGGCGTCGCGAATACGTGATCTGTTCAAGAATGATGTACGCACAGTAACTCATCTAAGTAATTACGTTCGGCCGTGTCGCCGCGAGTCGACACGCAGAGAACAGAACAACAAACTAGGAATATAGATGTCCTATTGCTTCTTCTCTGGTTGCTCTAGAGTTGAAGAGATAAGTAACCGTGTGCGAGACATTGTAACGCCGCTGTTTTCATAGATCCATGCTCGCACTAAACTTGGACTCATCATGCTTGTACTGAGTAGAGCTGCCCTCTGTCCGATCTTGACTCTCAGTACAACTATTAGACCTGTAACCTTTGCTTTGAGTTCTAGCTCAACAAGTTGATGGCTCCAGGTGATAGGTTGGCCACCATCGACGCTAGTAGGACATTCTTACAAGTACATCGCATCGGAGGCTCTCATTTCACCTCGCGAATATCGCACTGTTCGAGCGTTGAATACTAGACATACAGTGTTATGGTAGAAGATGGGCTCCGACTCTCCTGATGATTAGTGATCGAGATAATTGATAAAACTAGTAAGATACAGCGAAGAGAAGCAAGAAGACCAGCGACAAGAAGCGAGCGGACCTGCCGATAGTCTACGGATTTCTACATCACATGAACTGTAGCATGAGAATGCCGAATGCAAGTGCCGAGAAGGTCTAGCGCGTGGTCCGTGTACCCGGTGCAATTACTAACCTCAAGTTCGACATGACAACTGGTAGAAGAGAGGCGTTATCTAATACAGCAGCGAAGCAGCGGAGAGCAAACAATCAAGGCTGAACTTCACAGTAGAAGGGTACCCAAGAGAGTCATCTGAGTACTAGCCCAGTGAGGGCAAGATAGTGTACAGGCCGCCGGTCTATGGACTCAGAAGGAGGACGAGGAAGATAGCAGTACTCTGCAGTTCGAATCTGATGACATACATAGTCACCTCAACCATGCCTAATCAGCTCTCAGCTTCGAGCTATTCTAGTAAGTGAGGTCATTCGCTGATGAGATCTTCTCTCTGTTCACCATAGAATTCAGAGATGGTGAGAGAAAGTCAGTGCTGCCGCCCTTCCAATATTGGCGAGTGCGCGCGAGAGGTTGATGAAGTGTTCGATTCGATTAGCGAATTCGCTCACGCATCATACACTTGTGCTCACACGTAACCTTTTAGATCAAGACGTATCACTATGCGTATCTTTTCACATAAGTATAGGCCTACCACTCTCTCGCACACCCGGCCCCTTGCTACATGTGAAAAGATGTACACTATGCTGATTGAGTAACATACTGCAGCTTCTTATACTATGCCGCTACTCTATTTTCACACTCAAAGGGATGCCGAGTTCCACATATCGCATTTGGCTATTCGAGATCGTGCGAGACTGAGCTCCGTAACTGATGGTAAGACATGTGCTCGAGTTCAGTGTGCAGAAGGATGCTCTGCGACTCTTGATCATGCCTAACCTAACATGAATCAGTGATGATGATGAAACGGTTTACGGGAACCTGGAGGAGTTGAAAGTCGACTTGTATGTAATATGAAACTGTCGTGCAGGGATGACAGCAACAATGACAGCAGCGACGATGAGTCAGAATCAGATGAGAGAGGAGGAGAATGCAGAGAGAGGACAAAGTGTACTGATTGATCGTCTCATTATTTAATGGATTTCGTCTCCTAAGAAATAGGAGACTGAAAATCGGATGATCTCTTAAAATCTTTTCGTCTCTTCATACGACTCGTTTTTGAGAACGATCGTCTCCTATTAGAACGGATCATCTCCTAAGCTACCATAGTAAACTGTTTTGTGATAGTATCGTCTCCTAAATCTTTCGGATCGTCTCCTTTAAATTTCTCCAATGAATTCCTAGGATCGTCTCCTAAATCTTTCGGAATCAGACATCTCTACGCATTTTCGCAGAAAGGTGCGTCGACTCAGTAACACTACATGATCTACCTTGGTACTCGACATAAGCTAATCCTACAAGGATGATATCGTCTCCTTAACATAAATGGAGACGATTGGCTATTGTCTCTTAAATTATTTAAAACTGGAGGCTTCGGAGAGTCAGACTATCACATAGACACTTGTGAGTCTGTTGTGCCTTAGTCTTCACTCATTACGTATAGAGTTATGCCACAATGGAGGACGTGATACTACGACGTTTCCGGAAGCTATACGTGCGAAGCGCGATGAGGGGGAAACCAAAAATGTAACAATTGAGTAGCGATAGAGTCTGTAGATGAGAGTCAGGTTAATAGGATATCGCAACAGACATAAGCCTATTGTAGTTCTCTTTTTTTTTTGCTTTTAGCCAGTTCTGAAGACAGGGCTCAAGAGGTCTGCTACCGTGTGTCATACAACGACAGTTGTATATAATCCTCTATTTCTTCTCTCTACTATCATCTCGTGCTTATACTGCTTCTGCGTCTCTGATCTTAACATGGCTCAACTCTCTCGTGCTACTCGTCTCTTGCTCTTCTATCTCTGCTCCGTTGTACATACTTCATCTCATACCTTCTTCTCCATATTTCTCTCTATCTCTTCGCCTCAGTTCATCTCTCCTGCGACTGACTCTCTCTCTTTCGCTCTTAGGAGCTTCTCCACTATGGTATTATGTTCTTCGATTCTATCGCTGGACTGGCACTTACTAGTTACCTAGTCTCATGAGGAATTGACTGGGTCTCGGCGAGTAGACTAGGTAGCTGGTCTGCCCTAGAACACACCTCCAGCTCATCATGTTGCCTACTCTGTTATTCCAGCATGACCGAGTCATCGCTACCTCACAGTCTTTGCTTTTCAACTTTTTCTCTCGGTGGTGGACCTCCTTGCGTACATCCCAAGCGTACCCTTTGGTTGACGTATCGTCCGGTACCGCTACCGGCTGGTAGGCTACAAGCGTAATTGTAGCTAGAGTATCTTTGAGCATCCCTTGTTAGTATTAACAGAACATCTCATCTTTCCTGCAGATCTTATCCAGGCCTGCTGTACTAGTGCATGCATCTTGCTTGCGATCATCCCCTTTTCTGCGGTACTATGTTCTTATAATCAAGACCATCGTGGCTTCTGTCAGTGTCATCGAGAATTGGAGTATCCCCTCGACATAAACCTACCAATACGATATGTCCTCTACTACTCCTACTTCTCTATAGCTCCTTCATTGTCTCTTCGTTCCCTGTTACTCGCATACACCTTTACATGACCACCTCGATC
>CAICTM010002728.1:0-12060 GCA_903772945.1 Seminavis robusta | reverse complement strand
GTTGAGCCGATACATGGGCTTCCAATCCTCGAATACAGTGTTGTTGGGGATTCAGCAAGCAGAGCTGTCCCTGAGCCATGTGCAAGGCATTCAATGTCCCCTTGCTGTCTCGTTTGAAGTCGCAATAGTCCTTGGTCTCGTACCATGTCTGCTTGAGCTCACTCTCGAGCACATGACGAAAGAGGACCGTGTTTCGGTTCTCGGCGATACGGACACTCTTCTTGGGCTTGGCGGAAGTACTGCTGCTGTTGGAGGGAATCCCACGCTTCTTGAGACCGTCCACTCGGATCTTGAACGCTGGCTTTCGCTTGCAAAACACGGAGGAAGCTCCCGATGCCTTGCCGTTGAGATTCTGATTGTGGTTGGATCCGCCCATGGTTGAAAGCTTCTTCTTTAGGATAAGAATGAGGTTGGTTTCTTTTCTTGTGTGCGATGTTATTTGAGTTTTATACCAGATGATAATGGGAAAAGTGAGATGCAGAGAATGCGTATTGGGCATAATGCCAAGCAAGCTGTTCTTTGCATTCTTGGGAGGGTCGCTGCAACCCGTGACTGCCGGACTGGTGGACTGGTACCACCAGGGTGCTGTGCCAAGGGGGAGACGTATCTTGCACCCACGCCACTTCCACCGGTACAAACTGCACAAGACTGGTAACAAAATTGGCATGCAAAAGGGTCGATCTGATCCAGTCACAGGAGCTCGGGGAAACCGTGACCTTCGACTGGGACATTTGACGCGAATGAAGTCAGCAAAAATATCAAGAACGCCCAAGGGTCGCACGAAATGACCCATGTACTGTCATCCATTCCGTCCCGCAGACTGGCCACTTCATTTATTTGGGAAAGGTAGCAGCAAGTAGGACAGGTGGGCCAGCTTGGGGATACATACATGTACTGCCCTGGCATTGCCTGGAAAGCTGGAAAGGGCGATTGCAGCAATGTACCGGTAGCAGGCAATCCGATAGACAGCCCTCGTTCCGCTTTCCGAGCAACATCAATCAAGCGGGAAACAAACTCTAGCAGCTGCTCTAGCTACAATCTTACAGCTGTCGTCATCCGAGAAATCCTGCCAGTTGACAGAGTTGTTCATGAATGGGCCTTGCTTCATTACGAACAAGTCGATTCGATTCATTCGTAGCACGATTGATAGCTACTCTGGTCAGATTCGATTGTTTCAATTAGTTACGCAAGCTAAACCTGCTAGCCAGCTAGCTAGGAGCTCAGCCACTGCCTCGGAGGATTGAGGAAACGCCCCAATCATGAAATTCGGTCACACCTCTGATGATTCTCCATCTCTCCATCAGAGAAAAGACCATCGCATGCACGCCAATGGCTACCCGTACAACGCGGCTAGCTAGCCAGCCAGATTCTTGCTTGACCATTGGCCATGGCTTTCAGCTTTTATGACAGCCAAAACAAGTCGGGGGCGGCAACTCTTTCGCTTCAGCTTTTTCTTATCTTGAGTTCGTACAGTACTCGTGACTTAAAATGTACATACCAGTACCGGTGTGACGTCAGCCTCATTTTTCTGGTACTGTAGTGCGGTACATGTACAAATGCATGTAGTGGAGCGGAACCTGTTCTGGTTGCGCACAGTGTATGGAGAGAGCACAATAAGCATTTGAGAGCATTGACAATGCGCAGCCGTGTTACCCCTCAAGTCGGTTTGTTAGTGGAGATCTGCAAGAAGGATCTTTGTCGTGGCTCTCGCCGTTGGCTCCATCGAAATGCACTCCTTCCAAGCAGACACCTTCCAAGCAGACACCTTCGAAGAAACGCTGTGCGTCCGCTGTCATCGGCACAAGGTAGACCAACCAACCTTGTAGGTGACAGTGGAGACCAAGATAATGATAAGAGTGCTGATCTACGACCCATCACGTCGTTTGTCAAGAAGCAAATGGAGCAAGGAAAGCTACGGCAGGACAGAGAGCAGTTGGATTTGGCACGAAAACTGGATGACTTGCGCACTGCCGTGGCCAAAACGGATAGTCGAGTGATCCCAGATCATCAGCTGGTTGTGGACATGTTTTGGGATGCTAAACCCAAAGGGTTGCTTGCAAGAGCTCAAAAGCTGATTCAGAGCCAGATTTGGTTTTCGCGGACGAGAGAATCGCCCAAAGGTGTCTATATCCATGGCTCTGTCGGCGTTGGAAAATCATTCTTGATGGATCTATTGGCTAGTGAGCTAATGCGCGACAACCATGAGAATGGAATTTGTTGTCAACGACGAAAGATCCGTAGATCACATTTCCACGAGTTCATGTTGGATGTCCATGATCGCATTCACAAACACAAACAAAAGCGACCCAAGGAAGATCCTCTGCCCTCTGTGGCCCTGTCGTTGGCTAAAGAAGCCAGGATATTGTGTTTGGATGAATTTCAAGTCACGGATATTGCCGATGCTATGATTCTCCAAAGACTCTTTGGAATGCTGTGGATGGAAGAACAACTGGATCTCTTTGAAAGAAAAGATATTGGCATGGTGGTCGTCGCCACCTCCAATCGGGCTCCTGAAGCTCTCTACGAGGGTGGATTGAACCGTGCTCCATTTCTGCCGTTTATTGAAACTCTCAAACGGCACATGGATGTGGTGGAAATGCACGGCAGCAACGATTATCGACGCGACAACAATAATCACCAAACCAATGATACTCAACAATCATACTTTTGGCCTGCTACAAGCTCGGAGACTCGTCAAGCACTGCAAGATGTCTTTGCTGCCGCCGCAGACAGTCACGATGGAATAGTACGAGTACACGATGAAGATATCACCCTTCCCGTTCGAATGGGTCGTCACGTTCGCGTCCCCAAATCCAACAATGTCTGTGCCTGGTTTGACTTTGAGGATTTGTGCGGGGCGCCCTTGGGTGCGGCGGACTACTTGGCCATTTGTGAACGATTCCCCGTCTTGATTGTGGACCACGTACCGCAACTCAACGCGTCTCGATTCAACGAGGCCCGTCGGTTCGTAACTTTAGTCGATGCAATCTACGAAAGCAGGACTCGGCTGATCCTGGCTGCCCAAGTTCCTTTGGAGGATCTCTTGTTGCACTTTGATGCCACGGTGGAATCCAACGATGGAGACGAAGAAATTGCCGTGGCGGGGGTTGGTCAAAACGCAACCTCGACGGTGGAGGAGGAGCAAATAATGTTTGTCAAGGGACAAGGTGGCAGCTCCAGCTCCGCGTCGACGACTTATTTGAGAAGCAAAGAAGGAGAAATGGTGGAATGGTCCGCTACTGGAAGGATTGGAGTGTCGCTGGCACAACTCTCCGCGGTCAGGGATGTTTCATTTTCGTTCCTTCGAGCCGAAAGCAGACTCGTTGAGATGAACAATGGGAGATGGGGAAGATCCTAGTGAGTCATCAGCGCCTTCGCTTTCCCTTCATCCTGGAGGGTGTGAAAGGAATCGAATCGAATAATCCTTGTCATAGTAGAAAGAGTTTTGGACAAGAATGTACCGGTACCGCACGGAGCGGCCTGTGTATCGGTAGATACAGATCGTAGCTCGTGATCCTCGTGATGTCCATTGTGGAGATTCGGTATATCATACGAGATCTGTTCTGCTTGATCAGCAGCTCATCAGCAGATTTACGTACCGGTAGGCAGCAGCTCATCAGCCATCAGTGCATAATATGTAGGCGCGACTATCTTATCAGAGAATGAACAATGGATCCAAGCATTCCAAGCCAGGCTTACAAAAGTTCCTTAGATCCTTACCTTCCACTGGTCTTCCCTGTGCAGTCTCCCGATTGGTTTGGAACGACTGGTTGTCGAGTGCCTTAAAGCCGTGGGCACCTTTGCTTTGCACAAAGTTTTCGCCATGAGAAAGATTTAACACCAAAATGGATTTCAAAGCACCCAAGCAGGAAAATGGAAAATGGGTTTAGAAGTGAGAGCGGGCGGCGGGAAGTTACGGCCCGAGCAACAACGGTGGGGACTGGCCGTTCCTACTGTGAGGTGTGCTTGGAGCTTGGAGAGAAGACAACATCAGCACAATCATCTGGAAGCCACTACCGTACCAGTACCAGGCGATAAAGGTATCATACTTCCTTATCCTGTCTATGATAGCCTGAGATGACTGACCCTGAATGCTCCACGAAGAAGAAGAAGCTCGACTTTGATCGGCTGGGTCACTACCACGAGAAGGAACTGCACCAACTGGAAGTGTTATGCCGTCGGCGTCAACAGCTGCCTGCATCTACTGGTGGTGGCGCTGCCCATCCGAGCGGCGAGTTCCTGTTCACAACCACAAGCGTGATCGTTGAAGCAGAGAGTGGCACTGGGAAAAGTGCGCTTTTGGATGCCCTGTGCAGCGAGTTGGAGAAGGGCGGGGTGCCGGACAACCATTGTTTTCGCACGGTCACAACCAGCGCGTGTTTTTACTGCCGAGGCAAGTTCGAAGAACGAGCAGCTGCATCAGAACCCTTTGCCGCCATTCGGGACGCCATGGGTGGGCTCTTTGAGGGTATTATAAGCCGGAATGCTGCTTTTGATGCCACTTGCATCCGACAAACTTTGGGGCCTGACCTGGGGATTCTCATGGCGGTGTTTCCAAATCTAAAGACAGTGTTGGGAGTACCTGACAACACTACTACGTCTGTTGTGGATGATAAGGATGATGGCAATCTTGCCACATTGGATGGATTTGGCAACATGACACAAATGGAGTGGAGATTTGAACGTCTACGCTTTGCCTTTCGTGCACTGATACGGCATGCCCAACAATATGGGAACGTGGTGCTACTGCTCGACGATCTACATAATGCAGACCTGGACAGTATGGAGCTGATCAAGACCCTCATTCTTGATTCCATCACGTTTTGCCAAGCAAACGGATGCTTCACCTTTGTGGGGACATCCCGACCACTCGAGGGGTATCGGCACCCGAGACAGCTGGTGGAAGATGTTCCCGATGATGCACTCACTGTGATGGGTGTCTGGAAGCTGTCTACCGAGTGCATTGCGACAATCTGCAACACATTGATGGACGGACCAGGCATGTCTAACAATTCGCCTTCCCAGGAGACGATGGAACTTGCGGGGTGCTTACGAGAAAAGTCAGGGGGCAATGCGTTTGTGCTTCTCCAGCATCTGCGGCGTTTGGAACAGCAAGAGTTGATATATCATGCCATGGACGAAGGAAATATACACGAACAACAATGGAAGTGGATTATTGACAGAATACAGGAGGATGTCAGTAAGAATGAAAATGTCAATGAAATCGTGGCGAATGGCATCGAAACGCTGAACACACAGACCAAGTCAGCATTGATTGTGGCGGCATCCTTTGGCGTGTCGCACTTTGATTTGGCCACCATCATTCATGCCATTCCCGTCGTGGCTTCATCATGTTTGAATCAGGGTGAAGCCAAAGTGGAGATGCCGTTAGCAGATGAGTTTGACAGCAGTGATCCGTACGTGGTTCGACAATCCATGAAACTCTTTGGCGTTGAGCTCTCAAAGGCTGTCGAGCTTGGGTATATTATCGAGCTGTCTCCTCCAGGTCGCTTCCAGTGGGTTCATGATAGAGTTCGAGAAGCAGCGTACTCTCTCATACCAGAGGGGCGCGTGAGGCAAGAAATGCATCTTGAGATTGGTCGCCAGCTTCGATCTTTTATGGATATCCAAGGAGAGCTTGGGGCAACCTCCGGCTTTTCAGAGGAAGAACTCTTGCTTCATTGCATGAAACAGCTGAACGCTGGTAAGACCTTCATGACGGACAACTGGGAACTCCTGGACTTGGCCGACCTGAGTTTCCAGGCTGCGGAACATGCTGCACAGCAACTCTCCTTCTCCTCGGCTATGGAATACTTGCAGCTTGGCATTGACTGTCTACCACCTGATTCCTGGAGAGATCACTATGATCTCACACTCAAACTCCATGTGGCTCTCATGAGAATGCAATACTCGTTGACACGTCTTGAGGATTGCGTGGAATCCGCTGAAGATATTCTGGAGCATGCACGTGTCTTCAAAGAAAAGCGAGCAGCGTATCACACCATTCTCCTGTCCAGGTTGCAACAACAGCGATTTGGCCAGGGCATCAATTTTGGTCTCTCGGTTTTGGATAAGGAGTTGGGTATCAAGATTCCTCAACGGTGCATCCTGCCCCGCGCCATTGTCGGCTACTTCAAATGCGCCCGGCGCTTCAAGACCATGTCAGACAAAGAGATTATGAGCATGCCTATGACTGAGGATGAACGCACCCAGGATGCCTCTGAGCTCTTTATGCGGATCTTTGAGTTGTCTTTTAACGGCGACGACGACTTTGCGGCATATGGAATCTTCCTGGGGGTAAAGATGATTGAGTACCTTTTCCAGGACGGTCCTGGACCAGTCACCTTTGTCGCCTTGGTTGCGTTTGCACAAATAGCTGTCTTCCTTGATGACTTCGAGACTTCCGAGCGGTCCCACATGCTTGGTTTGGCTTTTCTTGAGCGCGGAAGAAAGCTCTACCCGAGCCTGGCTGCGAGATGGGAACTGTTGCACGGCGTCTCAGCGCCACTGGGAAGCCATCCTGTCCAAGATACTGTCGAGTCAATGAGGAGAGCCATGGCAGATATGAAGGAACTGGGTGCATTGGACTATATCTTTATGGATAGCATGGAGTATCTGAGACGATGCTTTGTTGCTGGTAAACCCTTGGGTTGGGTAGCACAGCAGTGTGAGAAGCATTGTGAGCTTCTCAAAGACTACAAGCAGAACTTGCAATGGATCAACAACGCTCCATTACACCAGGCCGTACAAAATCTCCGGCTGAAAGATGTGGACGACAACGTGACAGAACTGGCCGGGGAGCACCTGAACAAAGCAGATGTGCCCCTTGATAGCAGTCCCATGGCGCTCTACCATTACCACTTTTACACAATGGTGCTTTGTTACCACTTCAATGACTACCACTCTGCCAAGACTATGATCAAGCGTTTGCCCAAGGACATTTGGATGTCAGGAGTGGCATTTTTTGTCCCTACACGTATTCTTTATACGGGCTTGGTCTATACCGGCCTCTGTCGGACATCGCAACGCCAACGATTCAAGTACCGCTCTCGAGCTCAATCTGCCATGAAACATCTTCGTGGTTGGGCAAGCAAGGGTGTCCTCAGCTGCGAGTATATGTCATACTTGCTGCAGGCAGAACTGTTGGCCTGCCCCGTAGTTGGCAAGGTCAATTTCTCGAATGTCCTCGGCCTTTACGACAAGGCCATCGCTTCCGTCACAGAACTTGGCATCCTCCATCACATTGCTCTTGCCAATGAGCTCGTGGGCATGTTTGCCTGGAAGCACGGAGGAGGAGGATCAGGACTCGCTGGCAGCTACATGTTGGAAGCACAACGTTACTATGCCGAGTGGGGATCTCGAGCCAAAGTTCAAGACGTGCAGAATCGTTTTGGTGACGTTTTGAATATGAAAGGCAAACAGTCTCAACTACCATCCTCATTGGTTCGTTCGGTGGGAACGACCGTGACTGTCACTCAGGATGAGCCTTCCTCGACGAGCTCGATACGAATTCAATAGTTCATTGACCTGACGGTGCACCACCAATGGCAAGACGTACCGGCACGTACTATATACATAGAGTACACGTTTCTCTAGCTACGAGTAGGTTGCTTGTTCGTGAAGTCTCCCCAATTCTTCGGTGTGGTAAACAGAGGCAGTCATTCGTGAGTGTAGAATGGGATTCGATTCCAGATTCGATTCCAGAGCTCTGTTTCAATGCAGAACAAGCCTAATCATTCTACCTTCGAAGGAAGATTGGACAGCCCTTGTCGTCAATACTTGACCATGCATCATCCCCGGTCCCTGTTTTTTGCACTTTTTGACCCGTGCTTTTTTGCAGGGCCCTGGTTTGGCAATTGGGTGCGGTACCCATACTGTGGTGTAGGTGGATGCATGGATTCCAGCACGAGAGCAACGAAGGAATGACAACCTTTAGTGCACGCACCTTGGCGGCTTCACCTCTAAGGTACTGTCTGTCCCACTGGTGGCAAACATCTATCTGCACCTCTATGGTGTGCACCTTGGATGCACCTCCAGGGCCCGCACCTCAGCGGCAAACATCTGCACCTCTAGAACATCTGCACCTCTACAGTACTAGGGTGCGCACCTCGGTGGCGAAATCTGCTCATATGGGGCCGCCTGTGTTGTTGGCCATTGGGAGTTGTGGTCGCAGGGTTACTCACGAAAAAGTCTCTTTTCGGAAAGCTAGTGTTCTTGAGACATTCGAGAATTAGAGAATTATATGCAGTAATTTAAATAATGAGACATTGTAAGATTCGTGAGACATGAGACATAAATATGAGACATTGTGAGATGGATTGACTTAAAGATAAGACAGACACTTTCTTGTGATGACCCACAAAAGCTTTTTAAATAAATGAGACATGAGACAGAAGGCTTCTCGAACAATGAGACATTGTGAGACATTGGAGACATGAGACATAAACATTAGACATTGTACCACAAAATGAGACATTGTGAGACTTAGAGAATAATTTTATATCCATGTCTCACTATTTATTAATCCAAATTTTGGGGAACTCTGACAAATCCGCGGGTAACCCAGGTCGCAGGGATACCCCACGAAGAAAAAGACGAACGAAGGACTGACGACCGGAACATGGATTTTGCGAAAATGACATCAATTGAGAACCCGCCACAACCGCGATGATAGAACATGCAGGATGCAGGAGTGATATGCGGTAGCACCGTCTACCTACCAACACTAAAGAGAGGCTTGATCTAAGTACCCGTAATAGCTATTGACTCTATCTGATGCTCAAGGCTCAAAATGCTGGAAAAAGTAAAAATTGAGTACGATGAAGAAAGAATCTGGTGAGACGATGGAGGCACCCAATCTCGTGGACGAGAGTTCTCAAGATCCTTCCGCGCCTCCCTCAGTGGCAGAGGAGATTGGAACACAGTCGTCGGAAGACGACAACTGGTCTCCTACATCGATAGTATCAAGTGGAGCGTCTCATGATTCCGTCAAGAATCTCCCTGCTACCGTTGGAGTTCTGAATGATACTGCAGCTACCGATTACCGAAAATCCTCCAACAATAGTGGCAAGGCTTCCACTGCGACAAAGAAAGGTAGGGAGACATGTACCACAGACGGTGTACCCAGCTCCAAATTGGCAAGAGCTGTGGATGCGGCCAAAGCAGACGGTGCATCCGATGGTAGTGGTAGCCTCAATGATTTGACGCGAGAAGAGCGATCCTTGTTGGCCCGACAATTGCAGCAACAGCCACAGGAACTCATTGGGGCTTTTGGTGTGGGATCGAATGGTGGTGGTGGTGTTGGTGGCAATGATATCCAGATGGTGCCTCCGGGTCGATCATATAGCCCCGAGACTTCCAGCAACAACTGTCTACCCACTGCGGCCGCCATTGCCGTGAATGAACAGGAAGAGGAACAACGGTTGCGACGAGCCGAAGAACACGGACGTCAATCCGTACTTTTGAATGCCGTCAATGCCGAAGTGGTGGCACCGCAACTCTTTACCAAACAGAATCTGCAAATGCCAAAATTTCCACCCGAAAATGAAGCCCGTTTCCAAGCCGAACACAATCATCTCTTGTTGAGTGCACTACGCCTGTTGCGGCCTCTGGCCATGGTCATGAACCTGTCCTTTTTTCTCTGGGACGTACTCCAACCGGAAGCACCCTTGTTGGCGTGTTTTCTGGTCATTTGCATTTCGCTCGTGATATTCTATGGAATCACAGTGGTGGCGGAAAGGGACCCACTCGGGCCAGTGCAGCCAGCCATGTGTTTGGCCATGTTGGTCGTTTCCATTCAGCTGTCCTTGACCATGTTCTTTGTACCCAATGGGTTTGTCGTCGCAGCGGGAGGTTGGGGTGCCATTCTGATACCAGGTTCTTGCGCGTTGAGGTTTTGGTTTGCGCTGGCTTTTTGTGGGGGCACCGTGGTGATTGGAAATGCCATGGCTCTTGCAGCTGCCAACAATACTTCCTACGAACTGTACTACGTACTCATTCATCTCAACATGTTCATGGGAACCTACTGTGTCTTTGGCATTTTCTTCAGCTATGCGGTGGAGCTCCACTTGAGGCACCGATTTCTAGACACGGGGACTGTATTCAGTTGGGCAGCAGACGAGACCAGCACTAATGTTGATCAATCTACAAGCCAGCAAGCAGCGTTGTTGTTAGAGGGAACAGCAGATGAGCAGGCGGATTTAGAGCAATAGTCAAAACAATCTATATGCGGATTATTGATTGGACTATGGTATGTCGACAATCGGCCTTCGCAATCAACTCTGATGGGGCCTTTTTTGGGTCGTTATGAAACAGTATGAAAAAAAGGTTCGCCTAGCGAACCAAACATTTTGCAAGCACACACGGTTCTTGTTGTACACCAACACTCCTGAACGGAGCATGTCAACGAACGAACTGGCATCGGGAAGAAGAGATGCAGCTATGATTGATACAGCGATGTGACTTCATCGCACCAATCAAACAATGCCTTGGCATCATCCATGTTGCTCGCTGATTGTGACGCCTTCCCGACAGCACAGTCTTTGTAGTATCCACCACTGATGAGCTCATTGGATGGCAACGAGACAGCGGTGATTGTAGTAGACGCTCCTTCTTGTGGAGATTTCACAGGCCGCCAAAACCCTTCCGTAGCGACGACAAATGGGTATTCTTTGATGAAATCAAGAACAATATCAAACATTGTCTCGTCATAAACGTGTTTCCCCATATCTGTGTAGATCATCCCTGGATGGCAAGAAGCGGTTTCCAGTTGTGGATAGCGCCTGGAAAACTCCTTGGCGATGAGTATGTCAGCAAGTTTGCCTGAACCGCCGCAAAAGAAGGTAATGTAATGTGAGTTAGCCACAAATAAGTGATGAAGGAAAAGGTCCCAAGCTACCTCGCGAGATCCTTACTTTGCTGATAGGCTGCCCAATAGTCAAACCCCTCGGCATCCTTTTCCAGGGACCAGTTCCTGTAATAGTCGACATCCAAGCGAGGGGCGTCGTCCTGCATGTTGTATTGGGGGCAAAGGTATGAGAGGACCCCAATCATCAATCCTTAAAGAAACATTCCTTCCTTCCATGTTCCAACAACAACAGTTACTTACCCAAAGGTGAGCCGTCGATGTCAGCCACACTTGCCTGCGAGTTTTCGGCAGCAGCAGCTTGGCCAACAAGAAAGGTCAACTGGGACAAGGTACCGGTATCGTAGCCTTCCGGTTCAGGACTTGGTATTGATGTTCTGATCTTTTTATGGGGACGGTGCTTGTATCTCATAATGTGCTGGCTAGTAGGAAAAAGCGAAGCGCAATTGAGAAAGCTACAATGATTCTGGCCCGTGGTACATCCGGGAGAAAGGCGCCCATGACAACGGGATCTGAAGTTGTCGACCAAAGGGAAGATGTGCTGCTCGTCTCATCAGATGGACCCAAAGTCCATAACCAAAAGATGTCATCATATTCGGTTTTGCCAGGGCTACTGTTTGCTGCCCTTTTCCTGGTACTTTTGAGCTTCACGTGTCTTTCTTCGACAACCGTGACGAAAAACCAACACCCAGAGCTCTTTTGGTTCCAGCTCGCAAACGCACAGCCTTGGAAGCGGCAAACTTGCACCCAGAGAATATCAAAGGAAAGCTATTCGTCATTACGGGAGCATATGGAGGTAAGGTTTTTGTGCCGTTCACAACCCTGTCGCTGAAGTACGTCATCTAATCATCTTTCTCTCGAAACTCTTGCCTGCCTACTACTTTAGGTATTGGAACGGAAACAACCAAGGCCATTCTCGGAGCTGGCGGAAGAGTTGTCATTGGGGGCAGATCTTCTGACAAGGTCCAGGAGTTTGTAACAGTTTGTCACTCGAATTCAACACCCAAGACCGCGTGGATGGATACGTCTTGGATCTGGCCGATCTAGAGTCGGTCCAAATGTTCGCAACGAATGTTCTGGAAACGTACAAGGATGATTCGATCCAGGGTCTCATTAACAATGCCGGAGTAGTAGCGCCTGTCGCAGCCACAAAGCAAGGCCTGGAACTACAAATGGGTGTCAATGTTGTGGGCCAT